>JAOVYW010000093.1:7059997-7082508 GCA_025775045.1 Hiodon tergisus
AAGTATTACACGCCAAACAAGTCATCCCAATTAACAAAGAGTAGCACCACTGTCAACGTGTAAATATGCCAGGTCTGGGAAAAGAATATTTGCAGTGTACACCTGGTTAAGACTCCCTAAGATTGTATAAACACCCAGACACCTGACTGCAGGTAAAGACTTCACAAAACAGGACCACCCGTCGGCAGGTCAAGGTCACACGCACGCACCTTGATCCCCTCCTCGTCGTTGACCCTGCGAATCATCTTCACACACATCTCCGTGATCTTGTTGAAGGTGGGCTGTTCCAGGCAGATGTCCCTCAGGATCTTGATCACCCTCTTCCTCACACTGATGCCAGTGTCCTGGGGACAGGAGAGGGGGGGAGGAAAGGAAAAAAGAAAAGAAAAATCAGTTAATCCATTCACTGGGTCATGTTCATCAAACCAAACACACCATGAAATGTCCTGAGAAAATCTGAAGTGCTCGGATGAGTAACGATGAAATGCAAACTAATGTTCAATACATGGGCTGTTCATAAGGAAAAAACATTACTATACGAGTAAGCAGGGAGTTCTGTTAAAGAAAAGCATTATAGGTAATTTCTCTCTCAAAACAAAAACTGGGCACTGTAAAAAAACAAAAACAAAACACATCATTCAAAGTCCACTGAATTGCAGAATTCCCCTTCAGAAACCCTAGGTGGCAGTTTGGAGCAGTGGTTTTCACCTGGGATGAACTTTCAAACTGAGAGTGAACTTTCAGCCGGTAGGCCGAGTGTACCGTAACCGTGCAGCCGTGCGCATTATTCACCAAAGCGGGAATAAAAGCAACACTGGTTTAACCGTATATAGGTTTCATGGACTTCTCCAAGCAACCCAGCCCGATCGGTGTAGAGGATTCAGTGAGTGACGGGCACGGTCCTGGCGGGAGGGAGATGGGTAGATGGGTGCTTTATTGGGGCACGCACCAGTATCCTCTCGATCAGCATGTCGTAGTACTGCTCCGTGAGCTGCGGCCGGCTCAGCACGAAACGGCCCAGCAGCTCCACCGCCGCCTCCCGCACACTGGTGGAGTTGTCCATCAGACGGCCGTGCACCCCGCGCTGCATGTCCAGCTGGAACCGGAGTGGAGAGTGAGCGAGCGAGACGCAGACGTCCACGCACACGAATACAAAGAGGGGTCCCAAAGACGCATGCAAAAGGCTAACGAAAAGGCCTGCCCTCCGCTGCCGCAGAGCAAAACCTCGTGAGCAGAAACTAGTCCACCGCCAGAGACACTCAGAACACGAGCCTCGTTTTCCTGGGCAACAACACCGCTTCTGCTCAGGGCTGCTGGTTTTCCCAGGCGGGACTCACCCGAGCCAGAATGCTGGGGTCCACTGCCACCACTTCCGAAAGACACTTCATGGCTTTGGTCCTGACAGCGATGGCGCTCTCGCCAAGAACCCTCAGGATCTGTGGGAGGGGAACGGAAAGGTTTGGTTCAGTTACCACCTACATACGTCACAGGACCAACCGGGGCGCAACGCACTAAAAGCACAGACGCGCTTCAACGGGCGCTCCCTTACCTGTGTTAGATAAATATCAAAACTCTGCGCAAACGGCCTCATAGAGGCCAAATACCGGACGATCAGGCAGGAGTCTTCATAGTCAACGGTGTCCGAGTTCATTCTGGGGAGAGAGACACGTTTGAGAACACGCTAATCTACAGACCTCGGTTCCTAACCGTGTCTGGAGCCAGCAAACGGGAACTCTGCCAGATGTAAAGCGAGTACAGAGCCAAGCTTTGGCAGGAAGGTGGCACGTTGGGTACAGGGACAAGGGCGTGTGTTTGTTTTTTTTACACCCAATCAAAACAAAGCGAGTGGGAGGGCTCAAAACAGCCAGGGCGGAGTAGGCGTGGGCTGACCTGAGCGTGCTGAACTGCGACGGCATGGTCTTGATGATGGCGCGTAGGAACTTCTTACGGGCCTCTGCCTTCTGCATGATCTCCCCGGTGGTCTCCACGTCCCGGGCGTGGTGCTGCCCCTCCGACGAGTCCTCGTCCTTCTGGTTCTGCGTTTTCATGGCCTTCTCCGACTCAGTCGTGGTGTCGCGGAACCACTGCGCTATGTAGAACTTCCGCGCAAACTGGGAAGTGATGTCACCAAAGGACCAGGTCAACCTCACCCACACCTCATCAGAAGCATTAGAGGACCATTTAGGTCACCAGTTGGTGACTAAAACAAACCGGTTACTGATGCTTGACTAAGCAGAGGGCTGGTTCAGTTTTAGCGGAGGACCAGAATACTTTTTGCCCTTCTCTCCCAATTAACAGCCACTGTAGCACAGGGTGTAAACCGGGAAGAAGAGGTAAGTTGAAGCTGGAAACCTGACACTCACCACGAGAGATGGGTCGGTCTCTGCGTTCTCGTGCATGTAGTCCAGCAGGGTCTTCTGCAGCTGCTGCGTCTCGTCGTTACCTGTAGTCTGGATTACCCGAGGGCAGAAAGATGACTACCCACGGAAGTCAACCCACATCGGGGAATTGTTGGCTAACTGTGAATGACCAAACGCATGCCCTATACCCTGTGAAATAGCATAGACAGCCAGGTGGGGTGCAGGCATGTGTGAGAATGCATCAGTGGCAACACCCTGCAGGTGCATACCTCTTTCAGGATGCGGTCGATGGAGCTCTGGTCCATCTTACTGGTGACGGCGTCTTTGCGGAGCCGGGCGGCAACCGTGCCCAGGTAGTCCAGGGAGGCCACCCTCAGCGCCATCTCCGTCTGCTTGTTGCTGAACTGGTGCACCTGGAGGGGCGCAGAACACGGGTCAGTGGTCCACCGTTCCCCACAATCCTGAGCACTAGTCCAATCTCATATAGGGAGAACCTGGTGTCTGAGGAGCTCTCCGCCGACATAGAAAGCCAAAAAACAACTACAATGATGGTGTCAGGGTTCAAGAAGACTACAAATCCATGCATGCAGTGTGGGCTGAACAACGTGGGGACCGTGGGTGTGTCCCACAAAGCGACACACAGACGCCCTTACCAGCAGCCGCCCAAGCAGACTGAGCAACAGCTCAGCGGCCGGCCACTCAGGCTTGTTCACCGTGGACAGCAGGTCCTGGACAAAGTTCTCAAAAAGCGGCCTGTAGTCCTCCTCGCCCTGCTTACTGCCACACCTGGGAGAGATCCCGACAGGAATGGGGTTACACGTAGCCAGCAATCTCCGGCCCGAGCGGGAAGCAGCGCTCCAGCACAGGGAAGCGGGTCTTACTTCTTGAGAAACACCGAGAGGAAGTTCTGAGCCGTCCGCATTGCAGTCTCGTAAGAGTTCGTTATCAAGACGTCTTGATCCACCTAGGACAAAGAGTGGAAAGGAAAGCCCTGAGTGTTCAATGCACAGTGGCAGCGATAACGTCCCCAAAACCCTGGGATTGTTATAAAAACACCAACAAAAAAAAAACCCACCGCTTCTCATTAAAACCACGTGCATCAGTGACATCTGCACTTGAAAAGTAAATCTAATACATTTTTATTTTGGCAGAGCCTTTAATCTAAGCGGAGAGATCCGAGTAAGGGCGGGAGAAGGGAATGCAGCCGATAGGGGAGCGGCACAGTCAGTGGAACAACCTCGTCGAGAAGCAGAAACAACGTCTAGGAGAACGACGCTTTTGAATGAATAAAGACGTTATTCAGAAAATAGAATCGCATTTAATGCTAGCCTGATCGTTATAAAATACGCAGTTTGCATCTGTCAAGATATACTTCCATTCGATAGGACCGAGAGAAGCATTAGAAATAATCCTTAGGTAGCTTAACAAACAGAAGTCTGCATGCTCTCCAAGTTGGAAATGAGCAGCATATTAAATAAATGCCTGTTGATCTCCAAGGGCATTCAGCAAAACGGCTACAGAGCTTACCGAGGACCACTCTCGGTCAGAATTAAGGGGGAAATGGTTGTTCCAGAAAGTGAAATGGCCCCAGAGAGCCAGAGGCGAAATCCTTCCTACTCCAAGACTTACTCTCATAGACAGACAGCTAATGCCTTGAAATGCCCTCATTTAAAAAATCTTCATGATACCGATCTAAAACTTTCTACTGCCGATTACTAAGTAATTATCGTTAATATTTTAGTAAACTGAATATTTAGGGACATTTAGTTATTTAAATTTTTTTCATGGTAAGTTAAATACGAACTGCTACTTTAAAAATCAATTTCTCAAAAAGTAACATACCCTTCGTGTTTAATAGCAAAAACCTGAAAATTTCACATCTAAATACTTAATGCACCCAAAATGAACACATACTGCCCGAGTTTCACAAACCGAGAGAGCTTTCACTCGTCTATAAAACCTTGTGTTTAGAAAGTTACCAATCCCATTTTTGGAGCTGAAACGGGGGGATTGTGAAGACGGAAACTGTCATTAGCGACTCATTGCGACGCAACCCCGGTACCTTCTTGTCGAACTCGTCCTCGTGGCCCGTGTCCTTGTCAGAGGGCAGGTGGACCACACACTGGATGAGCTGGAGCACCAGGGCCGTCACCATCTGGATGTACATGGGCTCTCCGTCCACGTCGCTGCTGTTCAGTCTGGACAAACGCACCCACACATACACGCCTGAATCAGACATCGCCCTGGGTCCCTCTAAGGGTCCTTCCGTTAAACAGACTCCACTCTGACCATCTCGTTTCAATCCACTGCATATACTGGGGAAACTCCAAAAACTGCTACATCACTAGCCATGATTTTTTTCCCAGTCAATTTCAGCATCCGTTAGCACTAGCCACTGTCCTGTGCTGTGCTTTCCTCCGCCATGGTCAGATGACACACAACAGGCACTCCGTGAACAAGCGGTCGAACCTGAAGTTCCTGAGGCTGCGCTTGCTGGTGGGCAGCCTGGCCAGAGAGGTGAAGATCTCCTCCAGGATCAGCTGCCTGTGCTTCTCGTACCGCGAGAACACCTGGATGGGCACGGGAGAAGACGGACATGCGGTCACGGGAAACGCCGGCACGCTCGGGGAAGGCCGAGTGACCAGGACGCTCGTTCACTCACCGCGGTCACAAGCTTGATGGCACACAGCTGCAACTCGCTGACGTTCTCCACGAAGAAAGGAGTGATGCCCATGGAAGAGACCTGAACGCGTGGGGAGGAAGGAGGGAGAGAACAAGCTTCATCAGTCAGAGGAACCTTCTCACGCTCTCCAGAAAGGACTAGTGAAACACACAGGCAAAGGGGAGGGGTCCTCACCTGCAGGATGGTGGTGTCCGTCAGCAGCTGGATCTCCAGGAGCTCAGAGATATTGCTGACGATGTCGCACACCTTGTTGTACAACATGATGATCACTCTCTGCTTGTGTGTGGAGCACTTGGCTCGCTTGGCCTTGGAACTCAACAAGCCACCTGGTGGAGGGGAGGATTCACAGCTGGAGTTACTAAGCATCTTTCTATTGCTGACCGCTAGATCCATGGACTGGATAAGAAACTCCGTGTTCAAGTGCTGTGATTATAGAGAAGGTCAACGACGCACATCATGCACAAAAATTGAACAGCACTGTAAGAAATTACACGGTTTCCATGGACAAACTCAGTGACAGAACAGCTCAACACAATACCGTTTTCTTTTAGCTCCGATCGCGCCATTCCTCCTACATTCAGACTGATCCGACTTGGATAAAACAGGCATAGGTCAGCGAACAGATAAGGACCCTGACCTCCTTGTGGGTCCACGCGGTACACAGGGTCGTACTGGGGATACAGGGTGTTCTGCAGGTGGAATTTTGTGTACTGGAGCACCCTCTCGATCACGTCCTCGATGTACACGGCCTTGGGCATGCGCACTGACGTCATGATGTTGAGGGCCGTCAGACAGGCGTCGGCCGACTTGGTGACCCGCTCCATGATGAGGTCGCGCCACAGTCGCTCCTCGTCCTCTGCGTCGTTGTCCTGATCAAGACCACAGAGTTTTTGTTACGAATTTGGGGTTACGCTTAGAGCCGGAAGGAGCGTTACGTTACGTTGGATCGGCGTTGCTTTGGCGATAGGAACCGTAGCACAACATTTCCCCCTTCTCTCAAGGGGTTTCAGGAGAACTCACGTGGTTAATGAGCGTGGAAAGCTTAGAACCGTCCTGAATGTTCTTCTCCAAGATGTTCAACACCTTCACCAACTTGTCTGACGGAAGCTGCGACGGACAGAAATAAAGTGTTGCGTTGTATTCAAACAGGAAGCTAGAATTTTCCGGCAACATCCCTTTGAGGCTGGCTAAAAGGCCCATGCACATGGACTAAAGACGTGAAAGACGGTTGATGACTCCAGCCGTGAACCCTCCCCTCCACCCGGTGGCTCTACGCCCGGCCCCGATCGGGGGTGACGTACCCTACAGGTGATGCCCATGGCTTTGATCTTGGCCGACTCACTGCCAAGCTCACTCAGCTGATGCTTCCCTAGGAGGAGCTCCTGAGGGATTTCGTCATCGTCCGCTGGACGGGAAGAAATACCGATCAAAATTAGGCAAGAGTTTTCAAAGAAAGTTTTGGGAAAGTGCTCGGCCGGACGCAGGAGCACGGACAGAGCCTTTGGCGCCTAGTTACAGCTGATCTGGAGTAGCTTAGCCTGAATGATACATGTTTGGAGCGTCCGCCCATGTACTCTCCAAGCCTTTTATTAACTGAACATAAGAGAAGATATAGAGAACTATGCAGAGATCAGCAAAACTACACTCATTCAACCAGTGTTCAAGGCAAGGACTGCATGCTTATGACAAGGCTCAGTAGGACACTGAGGGTTTTACAGCTAGAGTTACTGGTGTTACTTGTTTACAACTTTCACTGGAGTGGTTAGTGTTACCACCACTACAGATGAACGCGGATACGGGTGTAGTTAACTGGTTTGGTACCCAAAGCAGTGAAGTCCATGTCCTCCAAGTTTTCCAGGATGTTATCCACGCTGGCCGTGAACCTCTTGAAGGTTGAAGAGTCCATCATTTCTAGGGGTGAAAAAACAAAAAAACAAACATGAAAACCAACTCCTAACGACGGGTCTGATGGCAGCCGATATAAAGAGGGACGTGACAGAACACACCTTCAGGTGTCAGCTTAGGCTCGTATGCTTTTCGTTTTTTCTGTTTCTCCTTTTTCTTCATCTTTCTGGCAACTGCAGGTTTTGAAAAGGAGGAGGAAGGTTATTTTTTCCCCCCCACAGGTGCAGGTAACATGCCTGGATAATCATGTGTGTGAACTGAAGAGCCAGATGAGAGCTGCAAACGTGCACGCACGTGCACGTGCACACACACACACACACACACACGATAAAAACACTTTTTTGCCTTCGCAGGAGGAGCTGAACGGACGAGAGTAAAATCTAGTGTTGTTCACCCCCTCTCCCCATCTCTCCCCCCTCTTAGCCCCTGTGGAGCTTAAAAACCGTATCCCATCTCAGCTCAAAGCACATGCATAAACACTGTCGTTTATCTGCAGCTACCTGGCGGGGATTGGCTCTCTCGACTCTATGGTTTAAGCTCCTGTATTAAACCGGGACCACGCGGGCAGTCGCGACTGTGGTTTAAGCCCCTGCATTAAAGTCGCGGCACGCGGGCACTCACGGTCGCTCAGGCTGGGCGGGGGCGACTCCTCCTCGGAGTCTTCCGGGCTTCGCTCCCGGTGACGGCTGCCTGAGCCCCGCCGCCCCTCCGGGACGCCGCCGCTCCGCCGGTGCTCCCCAGAACCCCGCCGTTCCCGCTCCTCGCACTCCCACGCCCTGTCCCGGTCCTTCTTGTGCCGTTTCCGGGAGGCTGGGGACCCAACAGGTGGAAAGGGTTGAGCGTTAGGATCACTGCACTGACAAAACACAAGGGCCACTGGGGCCAGCTCTGAGGTACACCCATTTTAACACATTCTGGACAGCCAGGCGACAACAACGAGATCATAGTGTTTAGTCATCAGATACACGTATCAATTGGTTTGTAAATGAGAGGGAAGAGTGAGGGAACTGGAGTCGGACACCGTGACACCGACGAGACTACTGGCGCAGTACTCACACTCGGTAACGGAATCCCCGCCGCCGTCGTCGTCGGAGCTGACCTCGGCGTACTTGGGCTTGTCGTTGACCGTGCTACGTTTGCGCTTGTTCATCTTCACGCGCTCACACAGTGGCATGGTGGATTCGATCTCTGCCAGCAGGTGCGGGGGGAGCTCATTCAGCACTGACTGGTCGATGCCACCTGCTGGTCGGGGCGGGGAAAACTCCTTAGTCATCGGGCCGCCCGGTTCGCCTCGCGACACAAGGGGGGCGGGCGGAAGGACACACTTGGCAGTGAGAGCGAGTCACGTGACACCGGCGAGAGAAACGGGAAACGCTCGCACAACGGGGGCCGCCATGTGAATGAATCACAGGCGATTTCCGAGGCCCGTCTTCCCACGAGAGCCTTCTCCTGAGCTTTTTTTGGAGGTTGGCGCTAATGAGAAAACCCTGGTCACATTAGCGTAAATCACAAGGCGACTCCCGTTGAATTTTTAGCGCAGACTTTTGGCGAAAATAAATGCCACAGATGGTCACCATTCATCAGAAAACTAACTAACATTAGTCATACTTTTCCAGCGTAGGAAAACACCACCAACAAAGCCAATAGAATCTTTTAATTATTTAGTAGCAAGAAAACAAAAGTTAACTCATTTTAAGTTCACTTAAAACTCACATTTTACAAATATCACTTTAAATGTCATAATACTGTATGACAAGGACCTAAACCATTTAATATAGTCACCGGTCAACCAACAGAAAACTAAAAAATACGTTCGGTTTAATAATGGCTTTTGTCATTGGAAATCACCTTGCATGTTTTCCAGGTGTAAATCAGAAATAAAACCAGCAGCCTTTGAGGCTTTGCCGAACGGACTGAAGATCCATGACAGGAATCACTGGTAACAAACTGCCACTCCCATCCACACACACGCAAGATCATCATTTGTAACCACTACTAAATGATGGAAAAAAAATTGGGACAACGGCGCACCCTGCGCCGAAGGCAAGGTTAGCGTGAGGACGGCGGGGCACATACCTTTCCCAGACTTCCCCAGGGAGGGCCTGCTCTTGCTGGACTTGGAACTGCGCGCGTTCCTGTCCTTCTCCCTGATGAACTTCTGCACCTCATCGATGGTCAGCTTCTGGAGCACCACCACCGGCTTGGCCCCCTTGTTGAGATCCTCCACCAGCTCCATGCGCTCCAGCTTGACGCGGGGCTCCACCCAGTTCTCCCCGGGCCGCCGGCCCTCGCCCGCCGCGCTCCCCTCCTTGTCCCGCTTGATCTTGGGGATGACGAAGTTCTTCAGCGCGTCCGACTTGCCGCCCAGCAGGTAGGTGGGGAACTCGCCGGGCTTGCTGTCGGGCGGTGGCGGCGGTTGCTTGTGTCCGCCATCGGGCCGGTTCCTGCTGCCGTCCCCGCTGCGTCGCTCCTCCTTCCCGCCCGGAGGTTTGAAACCCAGCCGCTCCGTCCGCGGCCGGCCGCTGGGGTCCGGCTTGACGCGGGGGCTGTCTGGTCGGGACCGCTGCTCGGGTGACCGCCGTTCTCGAGGCTCTCCAGACTCGCTGCGGTGCTTCCTCTCCCGGTCCCGGTCCCGGTCCCGCCTGGGGTCGTGCTCCCCCCTGCTGGAGGACTTGGGGGTGTCCGGCCGGCGGATACGGGCCGGGTCTCCGGTGCTGCTGCCCCTGTGCCGGTCATCCTTGTGGCCATCGTGGCCATCCCGTCGAGAGGACTCGGATGAGGAAGAGGAGCGCCCCTCGGGCCTCTGTCGGGGTGTGTCCGGTCCCCTGCCTTCGGACCGGCCCTTGGGGGTCTCGGCCTTTCCGTCATGCCGGTGCTTGGGCAGGTCTGCCCTCTTGTCGGCGCCGAGCGGCTTGCCCGAGTCGGTGCGGCGGTTGTCGTGCTTGTGCCTGGGGGTATCCGAGCGCCCATCGGGGCCTTTCTGCCGGGGCACCTCTGGCCCCGCCTTCTTGGGCGTCTCCACCCGCTGCTTGATGACCTCGGGCCTCCCGTCGGCGGCCTTCTGCGCGTCTCCGTCCGGCTTTCTCCTCCCTGCATCCTGGTCGGGCTTCAGCCGGAGCACGCCGGTGCTGTCCGAGCCGTCCCCGACAGGGCCCCCGCGGGGCTCCTCGGGCCACCGCTGGGCCTCCAGGGCGGGGGTCGGTGCTGCAAGGCAGAGATCCAGCTGGCCTTCCGCCCGCCCAGCCTCCAGCAGATCAATGCTGACCATCAAGGCCGGTCGACTAGCCCCGTTGCCCGCAGCGCAGGCTTCCTGAGGGGCCACTTTGTTCCCTGCGTTGCCCCCTCCGCCTACGCCAGGCCCTCCGGTGGATCCTGCCGTACCCCCGGCCCCGGGCTCCTGAGGATACGAGTCCTGTTTCCGTTTCTTCAGTGGCTTGTCTGCAAAGAAAGAGCCAGTCAGACTAATTCGTCTACCGCACCCACAAGAGCGTCGACTTGGTAATAACTAATAAGTTCAGGGGTTGTTCGCCCGTTTCGTTTACGAAATATAATTCAGAGCAGAAACTGAACCTGGTTTAGGGAGGAGCACAGGTGGACTATTTGAAAGTGACAGGCAGAGAGGGTAGATACCTTTGTCCTGCACCTCCTTGGAGCAGCGCTCCCTCTCGATGGCCGACTCCCGCTCTATCCTCTCGATCTCGGCCAGCGCGTCCATCTCCACCTCGTCGTAAGGCGTGTTGCCGGCCGCCCCGGCAGGCTGCTGCTGCTGCTTGGTGTTCTGGAGAACGGGGACCTGCAGGTAGCCCGGCGGCTCCCCGGCGTTCCCGCCAGGGCGGCCCGCGGGGTCCTGGGGCGTGCGCGGCAGCAGGGCCCCGCCGGCGTACTGCAGGCTGTTGTAGGCGGCGTCGCTCTCCGGGTCGGAGCCGTGGTCCAGGCCAGGAAGCAGCTCGCCCGAGGCGTCCGTCTCGGAGGACTTGACCCGGGAGAGCCGCAGCGTCAGCTTGGTGGAGTCCTTGGAGGGCGAGCTGACGATGTCGTACATGGCCGCCTTGTCCGCCGCCTCCTTCTCCTCCTTAGTCATCTTCTTCTGCCTCTTCTTGCGGTCGGGGGAGTCGAGGAGGTGGTCGGGGGCGGCGTCCCGGGGTGAGGTATAGGGGGGCGGAGACTGGAGGATGAGCGGAGGCCGAGAACCAGCTGGAAAAGACGGGGCAGAGCGATGAGAGGCGTTTAACCTCTGCCCCATTAAGCGACATCTCTCCCACAACATTTGGTGTTACATGGCATAATAGGCGTAATGGGTCTACACCCACCCGTACTGGCATCGGGCCGGGAAACGGGCCCACCTAAACGGAGTGCGGGCGGTGAGGTGGGACCCAGGTTTCTCACCCCGTAGGGCGGCACTTCCTCAACCATGTTTAATCCTTATTTTCATCACTAGTGCCAACGAACCCAGGAGGGCAGACCGACAGTCAGGGTTTGTGATTGATTAAGTACATGCTGTCTTGCACTGCGCCAACGAGACCGCTACGGCAGAGCGTCTCACCACTTCATAACAATGTAGCAGTTTATTTTGTACTGCGTTTACAACATGAGACCCACTGAACAAGCCCATCAGCTAAATCACGTAACGGGTAAGCCTCGGTAAGTGCATCATCCGGTACAACTCGGCACAAAGGTACAAAATCTTGGCAGTGATTTGGCGGGGCTTGGACGCACCTTTGGGCGTCCCGTCGCTGCCTGCAGGAGAGCACACGGACTGGGGAGATCTGAGAGGGAAGGAAGTATTCCTCATGGAGGGGTCGTTCTCCTGAAAACACAGGAAACTCCTTTTACACACACACATACATGTACACACACCCTTAAAAGTTACAATGGGTAAGTGGGCAGGCTTGTAACCGAAAGGTTGCTGGTTCAAGGTCCCACCCCAGCTGTTGTACCCTTGAGCAAGTTACTTAACCTGAATTGCTTCAGCAAAGTGAATGTAGAAATGGTAAGCTCTGTAAGTCGCTTCGGATAAAAAGAAACTAAATGTAGAGAAAGAAACTAAAGAAACTAAATGTAGATTTTTCCCCGTTGCTCACTTCTTAACCAGACCGTTTTAAATGAAAAATGCTACCGGTGAGTGAGCAGGGCTAGCAGTATTAACGGCCAAACAGTGGCCCAACCCCGTGGTACAGTAATCGGGAGGTTTGTCATCACGCGCACACGAGGTGACACCTCACATGCTGGTGGTCGTGGCCAGTACCGGTCAAAATCACAACGAAACGCTGACACGGGCAGAATCAAGCTATTCAAGCAAATTCTAACAAAGAACTCTCGCGCCCCAAAACAGAGGAACAAAGCGCGTCTCCAACTCGGAAACAGGCACAAAACTTACTGGATTATTAATGGTTAAAAACTTAATAATTTGCACTGGCGTACCCTGATCTCAAGACGTGTGCATGCGCCACGCAAAACGGGCACAGGTCGGCCCGGCTGCATACGTACGCAACGGGCGTACGTTGTTCCTCCAACATCACTTCCTGTCTCACCTCACTTCCCAGCCTGTGAACGATGTTCATGTAGTCTTCGTTGGCACCGTGCCGGGCACCATCAGCGTGGTGGTTGGCCGAGTTGCTCGACATCTGCCCAGAGACCTTGCCGTCGTGGATGTTCCTAATGCCGCCGGGCACCATGGGACTGGCTACTGACACAGCAAAGAGAGTCGCCAAAAATCAACAGAACGTCCACAAAAAAACGTATATCGTTCAACCGCACGCCGTCAGCCAGAGGGGGGATTAAAAACACTAGTAAAACCTAGATAGATATGCATGCGAGCCACACAAACTAGTGAGCTGGTTAAAACTGACAAGTGAGAAGAGGCCCCACAGAATGAAACGCAGAAATAAGGGAAAAAAAACGGACCATGCTGATTCACAGAATCCACAGGCACGACGCAACACTGCCAAACCAACACAAAACCTCCCAGCAGCACACGGGGGGCACGGATGTTTCGGGAGGTGAGCGGAGGCAAATGGGGTCGTGGTGATACATGATTTCGGTCGGTTTTAATGAATGAGGTGCCTATCGTCGTCGTCCCCTACCCCCGCCACCCCTACCTAACGTTGGGGTGGAAGGATTCTGCTGGGGCGAGGGCTGTGCCTGCACCACCTGACACGGCTGCACCGGCCTCTGGGGGCTTCCCGAATAAGAGGGTGCCGAAACGAGGGGGGAGCCGCGCAGCTCTACAACCACAGGAGAGACACACACAAAAGGAGCGGTCAGCAGGCGTGAGGAGGGGAGAGAGAGAGGACCAGTCGCGGGTCACTCCTGTCGTGCGCAAGTGTGGGCCGCCCAGTCAAAACTGCGAATAACAAACAAAACCGGGTGTAGGGCAGGACAGCGCTCTACCCCACATTTCTACGGCACGCATTACTAACCAAGGTCGCCTCTTCTACAGCGCTGTAAAAACCAAGCGCTTAACAGGTGGCTTCATAAACGGCGCACGGCATGGGCAGGGATAGGGAAGGGGTTCACCCCAAAAACAGGGAACACACCCAGAGCATCTTCTCAAACTAAACGCACGTCTCACCTTGCTGGATCTGCTGGTGCTGAGGGTAACCGTGCAGGTGAGGATACTGCAAGTAGCCCGCCGGGCTCTGTGGGGCGTAGGGGCTGGGCACGGGGCTATTCTGCTGGGGCATGAACCGGTTGCCTGAACTCGTCTGTGGGGGAACAAAGCGGCTGTTGGGGGGGGGAGAGATTGGAAGGGAGAGGGTTAGAAGTGCGGTTTACTGGAACAGCTTCCAAAACAAAGCAGCAAAACCATTGCTTCAACACTAGAGGGCGCTCTCCGAACCCCTCAGGTAAGCCTGAAGGGTGCATCTCTGGAGGCTGGGTCACCCAGTTTTCAGCTTTAAATAATCAGCAGGAACCTGAAGTGAGGAATCACACATCAGATATGCAGCACCTACCTGGAAGGACTGTGTGAGATAGTGGTTTGCTGGTAGTTTGTTGATGCCGGGCTGCCATGCATGGAATTCTGAGACATCTTGTTGTACTGTGGCATCATTGACTGCTGCATTATACCTTCACAACAAAAGCACAAGGACAGTTAACACACCAGAGGCCCCGCACGGGGCTACACAGCCCACACCAGAGGCCCCGCACGGGGCTACACAGCCCACACCAGAGGCCCCGCACGGGGCTACACATGGCTTGACTTAACCAAGCCATTCCAGCAACAAAAAGCAAAGAGACGCAACGTTCCAAAATGAGTCTTACAGAAGGTCACCATCATCCCGGTACAGTAGGGAATATCTTCCACACGTCAGCAGAGAGACTGCCATATTAACTGGCATGCTTAAGTATTCATAGAAACAGGCTGCTAATCGCACGCGCCAAGCTCTCGTTTTCAAACCCAACACCAACAGTTCGGAGGTACGTAGGAGGCTAACGGATCCCATCCATTTTTAGAAGACCGCAGCCAATTATACAATTTGGTGAACAGATCCTTGAGCATTCAGAGAACGTGCAGTATAAACGCATCCATAAGCACCGGGTCATGGCAGATCTCCCCTAGTGTGACCACAGCCCGGCCGAACTGAACCTCTCGTACACGGACAGACAGAACTGACTGGGGCGCTTGTGACCCGTGGGCAGGGCAACCTTCTAGCGTAACCGAGAAGCAACATTTGATAGCCAGCGACTCCCCTCCTCGCCCGCCTGGACGCGAGCCTGTGTTCGCCGCCATCCCGCGGTGCTTAACCTTTACAGTGAGTGCCGAGCCCTGCGTCAGCCTGCTCTAACCGTGGCCAGTGCCTCCCATCCGTCTTCACACCAGGGCCCGTAACACCGACGCTAAAGCACACCGACGTGTGCCTCTCTGTCACTCGCTCCGAGGATCAGATCAACCCAGTGACATTGTGTTAATGTCCGCCTCCGACACACGGAACAGCCGATTGCTCATTTGGAAAGCGCTACACGGACATAACAACCTCACTGTCTACCTTGTGACTGAAAGGCATACTCACCACACCGTCCACTTCCGAGAGAATCCAACATTTAAGTGAGCATAAATTTACATGATTGAATCGCTTCGACTGTGAGGTGGCCGAGTAGGGCATTAAAGTGGCCAGCAACATCAGCAGCGTGGAGAGAGCCGCCTGTGCCGCCTGCCTTTATATAGCACACACAGGCACCAACACCAAGTCCTTCCCGCGCACAGCCTTATGAAAGCCTGTCTGAACCAGTGGCAACCCCTCCACGCCCGCTGACCCCTGCGTACTTTTCTCCCTGAAGATGTTGGGGTTCCTGGACAGCACCGTCTGCAGCAGGACTGGCACGTCGCCCTCGGGGTCATCACTGCCCAGGTTGTCCTTCAGCTCTCTGTAGGGGGGGGGGGGGACACGCAGTGGCACCAGGTTAGTTTGACACACACGGCACTCGCCGTTCCACACTATATTCCACTGTTCTCCTGGATCAGAGCCAACGGTGTCAAACAAAGCTCCTTCAGGTGTAAAAGCAGGGGGAAATTCCAATGACGCTCCTTTTCAACACCTTGTCTACACGCATCTTTAACTCGGGCTTAAGCGCTTTTTTGTGGTGACAGAGCTCATTGGAAACGTTTAAACGGGTTAACGCGACGGCTTTCTTGGCTTTGAGATGATACACAACGCTGTGGTTTGGATCAATGGGGTACTGGCTCGGGTTCCCGTTTGAACCAGGTTCAAAGTTCAAACATTAAAGGACACATTCATTAAAAGGAACCTCCTGGTCATCCAGGCACTGTAAAAGCCAGAGGAAGAGGGTGCAGCACTTCACACACCCAGCTGTATAGATGGCATATAGTAGGAACATGTTTCGATGCCAATAACAGCGTTTTCGGATATGGTTAATTAATGGCTGTGGCGTAGCACAAAACATTACTTACGAATGTATACTAAACCGCAGAGTGCCCAAGGCAGAACAATTAAGGTGTCCCACTCGAGTTTGAAATACAAATAAGACTTTTATTACTCTTGCATCACCAATATATTTTATTCTACCAATGCAATGATTAGTGATCTACAGCCCAGCTGCAGTAAAGAGCCTGCACAACACAGGCAATGGTAATACTAATGCACTCTGCTCCTGCATCTCAGCTCAGACATATTGTCCAGACACAGCTCAGTTCAGCGACTCCACGACAATCAGCACAGCGCTCATCTTCACAAAAAGAGACCCAACGCGCAAATTTCACAGCAGCGGGCTGTTGCCTTAGCGACGCACATTTAACAGGGACGGCCCGATGCTTTTATTAAGATTTGTTCGTTTCTGTAACCTTACCCCTTGTTGGGGGAACATGAAAAAGAACGGCTGCCACAGACCCACGTGTGTGTGACCCGAGTACCAACCATTTACAATATAATCCATAATCACCACAGGACCAACGCAGACCAACCGAGAAGTGCAGAGTGTGCATTATACTCACTAATCAACAATGGCGTTGTGTACTGCCATATTAACCCACAGCAATGACAATCTCACACTCGCTCATCCGTAGCGGTTTTCTACTCTACTGGCATGGCTACAAGAACTAGCATCTCGAAGAAATTGGGAAGAATGTTTAGACGGACACACAGACACAACCTGGCAGAGCGTGCATCTGGGTACATTTTTAAACATTTTAAAAACGGCAGTCTGTGCTTTCCGAGCCTCACATGCAGGTGCCCAGCTCTTTATCGACGCACTCCTGACGACCAAACACCACCACTTCCACAGACTGGGCGCAGATGGCATTTGCTGCGCAATGTAGACAAACATCCACGTCGCGATAAACTTGACACATTTTTTCGCGATAATATATTGCGATTATAATTTTTGCCGGAGGGGCGCAGTTGGTATCCTCCGGAAGGCTGCTGGCGTTAGCAGTAGCACCAACACAAGCACCAGGCTTCAGACCCAAATATTTGGATGGCAAACAAATTGCACGGATATCCATAATATTGCACAATGCCAGGCTATGAACCGCGTCCAACGTCTGTCTACATAGAGCGTGGGGCTGATAAGCAGAGCGTAAGTGGCGCCAATGAGGGATTTCACAAACTGGTGGCATAAATCCCAGTGCAATACCCAACGGTTATCAGCCCCATGTTTTTTCTAAAGAAAGGTAAAAGCCACGTTTGCCGTTGTGATGTGATCAAAACATCTGTGCATATTTTCCAACTGACTTCAGGACATTGTGTGAATGATTGAGCTTAGGCTAAGCCTTGAATGTGTTCAAATCAGATCCCGAGGGTTTCTGGTTTTTTACTTTTACCACTCGATGCCATTTAAATTTCATAGATGCCCCACAGCACCAAAGGCTACGCACAGTAACATTCAGTAATCACCGAAAACTACCGGCATGCGCAAAGCCGCTTTGGCAGGAGTTCGGAGCGTGGGTAATTTCGGGTTTAATGGTCCCCAGCTCCAGTAACAAGCACGTGAAGCAGAACACTCCCGCAGGACGGGTGGAGACGGGACAGGAAGAGAGATACCCACATGTGCTCGGTGGAGACCTGGTTGAGGCTGTGTGCCAGCTGGGACACCAGGGCCTCGTCCCGACAGGCCAACAGGCAGTTGACCTCTTCGGCGATCCTCCCATTGTACAGCAGGCTCTTGGTGGTGGTGGCAGGCAGAGGGGAGGGCAGAGGCAGCTGGTTTAACACTGGGAGACAGAGAGGGGAAGAGAGACGGCCACAGGCACATTCCCTCATTAGGGACATGGCGCTGAAACACGGTTACAACTTGAGCGCATCCCGACTGCCTGGCCGCGGACTCAATCACAACGCTAGGACTCGGACTGTTTGAGAATGGCGGCGGCAGAAGACACCAGCAATGCATCAGTAACCCGCTGTGAATCAGCCTCAAAAGTGGCTCATGAATTTCAAAATAGGCTCGAGTACAGGGAACATTTATACTTAAGACACAGCTACCATCAACACACCGCTCAGCCAGTCGATTTTTAAAATTTATTTCTGGGAACAGTCTTTTACAGTGCATCAGATAATAAGCTCCTGAAATATCCAAACCTAGCACTAGCCTCAAACTGAGAAATATCTGAGAAAACATTAAGTTAATAGAGGCACAGTTTGATTTTAAGTGGAAAACCTCTAAGCCTCTGTTGAACTCTTCCTGACTGGAAACGGTTCCAACCCCAGCTAAACAGTCTTACACAAATTAATGGGACCATAATGACAGCCATATGCTGGCCTTTCTTAACGAAGACCGCCGCTTCGCACAGCATTCAGACAGCTAATAATGCGCTCAAAAGGCATCGAAAGAAAGAAGCAGCCAACGCGTAGCAATGATCACCCAACCAGTTAAAATCCCAAACACAAATTCAATTCCCCCCAGCACTAAATCATACAAACACCAAACAAACTATCGTCTAGTCCTCAGAGAAACGCCTACAAAACGTCACCTGGGCGTAAGGCTCCCAGGAGCCAAACACCATAATAAAAACTCTAGCCAAGGAAGCAGAAAACAAACTGCTGAGTGATGCAATAACCCTGGCAGCCGTCAGTCTTTGGCACAGAGAAGAAAGAGGAGAGTGACAAGGTGACTTCCTTGGAAATTAACTTAAAAACTGCATCCAAGAAAAGCAAGAGAAATGCATGTCTGGATAATTGATATACAGCGGCAGAAGCCAACGTGTGTTAAACCCGTTAGCACGTCGGATGAACACTAGTTTAAAAAAAAAAAAAAAAAAAAAAAACTTTAAAAACACAGCATTTGGCTATTATATTACTATAATATTTAGCCATCATGCTGGCCAGAAAAACTTTTCTGCAATCTCGCGAAAGCCAGGGCTTTCCATGTAAGCAGAAAAAATTTATCGGGGGTCAGAAAAAAAGGTACTGTAAATATTCTGAATAACAGGACCCCGAGGACCAATAATAAATCGTGAACTAATTAGTTTATAAACATTTAAGCCTGTTAAAGTCTGGTCAGCACGGGGCGAACACAACGCACTGCGCAGAGACAGCGCCCCTACACTGCAACGCCGTTACAATACCCAGACGAAAGAAACCGAGAGCTTGGGGCAGCACCTGATCCGTTTACACCTCAAGTGTCTTTAAAAAACAGCTCCGATTAAGACCTTAACGCTTAGACTGAAGGCCCAGAACCTGAGGGCAGTTGAGTGGGCTGGTTTCCGTTCCCTCTCGCCTCTCGAATCTTAGGGGGGGTAATTATTTGGATTGGAAATCCTTTGACCTTACCTTTCATGTGCAAATCTGTAGCAGACCATAGCATAAAAACCTGTCGGACGGCATCGCCCGAGGACAGGGGTTGATTGAGCGCAGACCCAGTCCGCTTGAAATGAGCAGAGCATCCCCACACACGGAGTAAATTTGGCGTGAGGACAGTCTCAAATCGCAAAGCAGGGGTCTTAAACACTGCAGGATTGTTTACCAAGAAGGCCTGGGAATGAAATATTCAATCCCTTTGGCAAACGAGACCCATTTCGGTAAACGGACCGAACCATTCTCGTTAGCTCCTATTCCACACCTTCACCGCACTCTGCCACGCTTCCATAATCCTTTGGAAGAACCGCAGACTGTAGATCAGCGGAAACGGAGGAGCAGGGGGACACTTATTCAGCTCGAATAGAAAGAGAAAGCAAGCGGGTTTTTTTTTTTTCTTCCTAAGGATTAAAAAGTCGAGGAGAAGCCAAGATTTAGTCACGGGCACCAACGTGGCTGCTGTGATTCACTCCATTCTAAATAAAACCCCAGAGAAGTGGAGCATCGCTGAGGATTTCAACTGGCACGTGTCAGCATGGAGGGAGATCAGAACCGAGAGGGCTGAAAGGGAACAGAAATCACACCATTGTCGCCACCGGGAGAGTGGTTTACAAACCATAAACCAATCTAAAATAGTGCAGCCACACAAGTGAACCAAATGAACCAAGCAGGCTGCAGGTACACACCGTGAGAATGGTCTATGGTTTATAAACCAATGTAAAATAGTGCAGCCGCACATAAAAACGCGGTCTCCAAATGAACCAAGCAGGCTGCAGGTACACACCGTGAGAATGGTCTATGGTTTATAAAAAAATCTAAAATAGTGCAGCCACACATAAAAACGCGGTCTCCAAATGAACCAAGCAGGCTGCAGGTACACACCGTGAGAATGGTTTATAAACCAAAAACCAATCTAAAATAGTGCAGCCACATAAGACGCGGTCTCCAAATGAACCAAGCCGGCTGCAGGTAGATGAATAGAAGATGCAGCACGGGTCAGCTATTGGTCTAACCTAACGGGCACTTCTACACACAGCAGGAGGACAGGGGTAACCTCAACACAGCGCACACTGCACTTTTTTGCAGGATACTGAAGCTGGTGTCTGTATAATCCGTGGCCTGAGAACTACGGCACGTTTGACCCATAAACTGGCACTTACATCGCTCCGGATAACAGTGACTGCTGAATGCATGAAATGTAAATTAACATTCATACAGAAATGTTCTTGACAGGCCATCACATGGCACAACCTTTTAGATCAGTTAAAACGGTAACAAATAATCTGGAACAAACAGAACGACGTCTCGTTGTGTCAGGTAAAATAGACAGGGTCAATATTAAGCAGCATCATACAAAAACGTTCAACATAGGGCCCTGCATTTAGACTTTCCAATTTCACATAGCCCTTTTCTGTTCTGAGTGTGATCCGTACATGACGCTACATAAAAGCATTTTAGTGGTGGACTAAACTCATCAACTCAGCAGTTGCTACAGTGAGCAGGAGGGAATGAGAGAAAAAAATTGAATATGGAAAAAAACACTGAGGTATCCAGGCCGTGTGACCAATTCCTTTAGATTCTGTATCCCAACAGGTTCAGCGGCCTTCGGCGCAGGTAATCCAAAACAGTCAGGCAGAATCCAATAGCCAATAGCCATTCCCAGAATTTAAAAAAACCGCAATCCAGAATTGTAGGTGGTCTTCTCTTCAGAAAATCTGTAATCCACATGAATGTTCCAGGGTCCCGCGATGTAAGTCATATCCGAAACAATCCAATGAGAGGATGCATCCGGTGTCACCTGACCTGACAACTCCTCCTGATTTCCATATCCAAGTCATTCCCATTGGCTGCTGAATGCCAGTGTCGTGTGTGTGTGTGTGTGTGAGAGAGCATGTGCGGAAGCTGTACTTACGGTCAGTGAGGCTAGCAATCCCAGCAAGAGTGGTGATGGGAACATGAGGCATATCCCCATTCATGCTGAAGATGGGGGTGGGGGGGTCGTGTCGATGCACAGGTTGCTCAGTGTCGCCGCCGTCTGTCCGTACCTCACATCTCCCAAACGCTGCAGGGGGAGAGACCACAAAAGTATTAACTCTGTGCGCGTAGAGAAGCAGCTTTAACACAAGTGGCTCAAAGAAGAAAAGGGGAACCGGTGCTAGGTCTAGTTTGACAAATGTCTGTCAAATGCTCCGCCCCCCCGCTCGCTGTAAGTGGGGAGCAGGACTCCAAGAACCTTAAGGCACAGGACCGTCTTCAAGCCACCGGGTTAAAACGCAGATCAAACCCCCAACAGCCCCCTCGAAGCCCGCTGCAGTGGGAACATGGGAGGGGCCAGAAACCCCCACACAAACTGCACTCTGAACTCTGAAACACTAGCTTGTCGCCTGCGGTCTCCTTTCCATCGGACAAACAGCAGCTGTGTGAATACGAAACAAACACACAGGCTGCGGTTCACCGGCGCCACCAAAACACAGGTGCGGAACCTGCAGATGCCCTCAGACAGGCCTGCCGGCAGAGCAGGAAACACTTGGGCTGTCCGACAAACCTGGCTGCATGAAACAGACACCTCAAGTAATCCGCTGCCGGTAATTCACCAAGCAACGTTACTACAAAAATAATCATAACAATTTGACGCTTCCGTGGTAGCTAATCCTGTCTTATATGGCATGCTTTAATGATCAAAACAGACGCGCAGTACGGGTGCCGACCTCACACAGCTCAAAAACATCCAGCTCAAAAGATGGGTAACCAGGCACCGACCGAAGGGGAACCCTGCAAGCCAACGTTGGCGGACAGGCCACGGGAAGCTGCCGGAGCCCCCGGAGGAACGAGGAGAGGGGCAGGCGCGGACACGAAAATCCGCGGGTGATCCGGGACGATGGGCAAGGAACGGCGCCCAAGGAGACCCGATAAGACAGATCAAAGTCTGAGCAGACGCAAAAGACTCCCAAATCAGCTGGATCTGAAGGAGTCGACCGATCTGAGAGATCGGCGGGGAGATTAAGGGGAACTGGCGCGGTGGAGAAGGAAGTTACAACAACCGACGGCCGGCTAGAGGTAGGAGCGGGGTAACCCAGGCAGGGAGTATGGAGAACACCGCAACAAACAGTCATTTTGGATGGTGAGGGACCAGAGCAAAGTTGGCAGGCCAGCCTGAGAGGTAAAAAAGGAAGCCACACAGTACGATCCCAACAATAAATCTTTAGTATTAGATCAAAGCTCTGTATTTCCATCATGCCTTGGTGTGGGAGTAACGCAGGCAAGTTAATAGCTCCGGAGTAAGGCGGAGATCAGAAGCAGACAAAACGCAAAAAA
>JAOVYW010000093.1:7103593-7120526 GCA_025775045.1 Hiodon tergisus
CCCACTCACTCACACACCCACACACAATCTCTCACACCCACACTCTCTCACACACACCCACACACACACACTCACTCACTCACACACTCACTCACACACACACACACTCTCACACACACACTCACACACACACTCACACACACACTCACACACACTCACACACACACTCACCTGGCGATGAGATAGTCCACCTGCAGACACAGCACCTTCTGGAGAATAGCGCTGTCCCGGATCAGGTATCTCAGCGCCCTCAGTCCCGCAGCCCGCACCTCCTTGGCCTCGTTGAGTAAAGCTAACCGCAGGCTGGTCAGAGGGCAGGACAGGGAGTCGCACAGAGTGACCGCTTACAGCACCCAGATCACCCCACAACACTCGCAACGCTGAAAGCGCTCAAACTAAATGTTAAATATTAATACATATTTACAGCTGTTTACTCTTCTCTCCATGTGGTTTCGCTGTGGTGGTTTTATGTGTGGAATAAAAAGCAGCACACCCTGTTGCTCTCAAGGGCAGAAGTTCCCTAACCCCCCTCGGTGTTAAGAGTTCTCATTCATTCTCCCTCCCCCACAGAATGAGCAGAGATGCTTCCACAAAAAGCCCTTGTCATCGGCCATGCACATCAAACATGCAGCCAACACGCTTGTGGTGAAGATAACGGCTCAGCAGGCACCTACCAGATGATGATTTCTTCATATGTAAACCCAAACTTCTCCTCACAGTGGCCAACGCTGCAGAGAAGCTGAACCAGAGAGAGAGAGAGAGGGAGAGAAAGAGAGCGAGAGAGAGCGAGAGAGAGATGAGGTGACACCCACTCACTTCACACTTACATTTCAGAGAACACTCTCTTCTAAGCACTCTGTCAGGTCAAACTGATGAAAGCAAACGTTTTTCACGAAAATTACATTTAAATGTAAAAACCATTTGTACATGTAAAAAAAAGAAAGAAAAAAAAAATAATGCTTCAAGAAAGACACACTGAAGAATCTGTTCTGAGGAAGAAAAATAAACTTTTATCCCCCTTACGATTAGAAACGTCCGGAAGTCACAGTAGTAACCACTGATGGGGTGGTACACTGAAAACTGAAAAGCTGAAGTTAACCCCCGTCACGTGACCCGAGAAACCACTGCTACTTCCTGCAGAGCCGTGTGCGCCACCTGAGGCCGGCCGACCGGGATGCCTCTAAATTGGGCAGCAGGTGGCGCAGTGGGTTTGGGAGCTGTGGATCTAAGGAGGGAGTAGCCTTCAGTCAGGTATTTAGCCTATAATAAGCACGGCCTCCGGCTGAAATGTATCTTTCTTCAAACTGCTTCTCAAGGCTTTTCAAGATGAACAAATCTCCAAAAAATGGGGCGATCAGGGACACGAGAAACCCAGGGCTTCGGGGTGAGAACACTGTGAGGGGTCGTGAGGGGACGCTGATTACGCCTCACAGACCACTTACAAAGGGGAGGTATCCATGTCTGTTCCCGGGGGGAGCCTTTGTTCATCTCTACAGGAAGGATCAAGACCCAAAGAATCCTCTCACGTTCTGGGCAGAGGTGGGGAGTAGCACCCTTCTCACGTTTCCCAAGTGACCTGTCTCCAGTCGGGTTAACAGCTTTGGCAGACACGCCCTGTCCCTCATGACCGGGGAAGTCATCGCTCGGGGGCGGCAGTGGTGCGTCCCAGCTGAAGCCACGTCCTGACGACACACTTCGGAGCGCAGCGCGCACAGCTCGGAGCGCAGCGATCGCACCCCGGAGGGCAGCGCACACACCTTAATGAAGTTGTTCAGGTGACCCAGTTTCCGCATGTTGGTGACGCCTTGAGGTCTGGCCACATTCTGCAGGATTTCCCGCAGGTTGTCCGAGGGATCTGCAGAAGCAGAAAGAGACGCCAGAGAGCCAAAGCCGTGACTTAGCAAAGTCAAGAGAAGCCCAGGAGGAAATGCAGGAGACCGGGCGGGGAGAGCAGGGGAGCAGCCGGACGTCGGCCTACCCCCCGCGTTACAACGGAGCACTGACACTGAGATGAGCTACTCTACACGGTACAGAGGGGAACGAGTGGAGTCAACTCAAATCTGGGACAGAGCGGTTCGTTTCATCCCTGACAGAAAAATATAAACATACCCCCTGCTTTTTAAAAAGACCGGACAAACCAAAACCTTTCTCAAAAGACAAGTTTCTGTGCTCCTGTACTATTCATCTGCCCAGACAGCGACGGTGTAACAAGCCTCACACCTGAGTCAGCCCCACACCAAAACAATTTTCTGTTTCCTGTTCTGTTTGAGGACCGTAAAAAACACTAAATTTAAAAAAACAGCCAGCCTGGCCACATCACCCCATTGTCAGTTTATCTAAATCATTCAATTAAAACGACTGTGAGCCTTGGTGGCCTTCAGAATCCCCAGGAATCCCCGAAGATCGCACACAGCGAGCCCCACCCGCCCCCGCTGCTTGGCAGCAGAGGCAGAATCCTCCAGACAAAAGGCGCACGCGTTTCCATAGGAAAGCGGAGGTGAAACGGGGTGAACACGGCCCCCCTGGACGGATGCCAACGTGCCGGGGAGACGGGGCTGTGCGTGCACGGGGGATGAGGTCATGTGTGCTGGTAGTCTCACTCACGCAGCTGTATGCTCTATCTGTAACCTTCACTTTTAGAAACGTTGTCAGGAACAGTTCCCCACGTCCAGGGCCAAACTGTTCCCTACGCCCAGGGCCAAACTGGTCCCTACGCCCAGGGCCAAACTGGTCCCTACGCCCAGGGCAAAACTGTTCCCTACGTCCAGGGCAAAACTGGTCCCTACGTCCAGGGCAAAACTGTTCCCCACGCCCAGGGCCAAACTGTTCCCTACGCCCAGGGCCAAACTGGTCCCCACGCCCAGGGCCAAACTGTTCCCTACGCCCAGGGCCAAACTGTTCCCTACGCCCAGGGCCAAACTGTTCCCTACGCCCAGGGCCAAACTGTTCCCATTTACTACACGGCAGGACCCCGAGATATCAAACCAGTAATTTACCATTTTGTTTCTTAGCAGACGCTTTTATCCAAAGCGACTTACACAGCATACAATTTCTACATTCATCCGCTTATTCAGCTGGATATTTACTGAAGCAATTCAGGTTAAGTACCTTGCCCAACAGCTGGGGTGGGACTTGAACCAGAAACCTTTTGGTTACAAGCCGGTCACCTTACGCCACCAGCCGACCTATGATCAATTTTGTATGATCCGTTTTTTCTCTTACGGTCGCTAACCGGAGGAAACCGCTGGTCCAGGAGCGCAGAAAGGCCCAGGTTTCCCCCACTCCGGTTCTGGCTACCGCACGTCTCTTTGTGTCACTCCCTCCACATGGAACAGTTCAGTCGCACAGATGTGCCAAAACCTTCCATGACCCGCGATTTAACACGCTCAGAACCTTTGTCCAGTGGAACTATTCATTTACAGTACTTGTCCCATAGTCATTTGGAATAGGCAGACATTGAAGACTCCTAACTGTGCTCTGGATCAGTTATCCTCACCTGTTTTTCTCCACCACCCCATCTACTTCCCTCTGCCGGGAACGATCTGCGAAAATCCAGTCCTAGGGGCCAAGAGCCCCTCTACTTCTCAAAGTAGACTTACTTCCTCCTTTGCTGTCGAGACGACTGGCATCTCAGACTGCTACGGTTTGTGGACAATGCAGTTCCTTATATTGAGCTGGCCCTCAGCGTTTTCTACGGCAGGCCACACATGTAAAGGTACCACAAAGACACTTATTCCAGTGTCAGACTTTGATGGATGAGGGGTTTATTCAAGGCCCAGGAACGGTTGTTCCAACCCCCTACCCAGTTTTTTTCTCTCTCAGAGCAGGCACAACCTTTTGTAGCACAACTCTAACTAACCAAAGTAAGTGTTTTCAACGCCTTATCAAAAATCAGATGCGTTTAATTTAACCGAAAACAAAACAACAACCAGAGCCTAATACAAGCACCCCCACATGAAGAGCAATCCCACAATGCCACAAAAACAAGGAAGCAGAGCGACGGTGGGCGTGTTGAAGAGGAAGAGGGCGGAGAGCTTCTGACCCAAAGGCCATCGATTAAGAGCCAGCCAAGCCAGTTCCCTCCAGTCGCACTCCACGTGTGGGCCGTCTAGCAGGGCTCTGGGCTCTCTGCGATTAATGCAAGGGATTACGCAAAACAAAGCTAAAGTAACCCATTTTCAACCCCGTCAATATTACAACACTAAACGATCATGGCACTTAGATCACGGCTCTGTAAGAGCCTGGAGGCTCCTTCAGCTCCCCGTCAACAGCCACGGCAGGGGACAGAAACGCGTAACTGAGCGCGTGACGGAGCGCGTGACTGAGCGCATGGCGGAGGCGTGCCTTTGGGTGCCGAGCGGAAGGAACGAAAGGCAACAGACAACAGTCAACCTGGAGACAACTCTACGTATCGGACAGCGGCGTCTGGGGTTTTGCAAGAGGAACACCGGCAACAAATAGGGGAAAAACGAGGAAATAAAAAAAATAAAAACACAGGTAAAGTTCCTCTTGGCAGGGCTCCAGAGAAGACGCTGCAGGGTTTGGACGGCTACACAAACGAGCAGAGGGGACAGAGGGCGGGGCTAAGACCGACGCCTCAGTCCAACGCCACCATCTGTGGAGCCTCACTGTTGTGGGAGTGGCCTAACCAGTAGGAAGTGAAGAGCAGCCCAGTTCTGAGAGACCATAGGTATTAAATTACAGCCGCCACCCCCTACCGTTTGCCCCGCCCACTTCTGTCCCACAACCATGATAGCTCTCACTGCTGCTCTTAAAACAAACCCTTCCAGGAAGAGGCATTTATAGAGTTCTGGTTCTGCAATTTAAAAATAGCTTGTTAGTTATTTAGTTATATCTATATACATTTTTTTTTTTAATTGCAGAAACAGAACTAATTTCAAAACACTAAATAGACAAATTAAGGTTTAGACATTTTGTGTTACAGCAGTTAATTATTTACTAGCTTCTGCAAGTGTTTAACTTAGATTTTGGATAATAAGACTTCCTTATGTGGTAGTAGGAGTCTGTTCACAGGATTCAGACGAGTTCCTTCTCTCATATTTCATATTCATTTGGAAAACATCAGTTCCATACAGTAATGCGCTCCTGCATTCTCTCCAGCATATGCGGAAAATGACATTCTTCGGTCAGATTAGGGGGAAAAGGCTAAACAACACCTAATGTCTGTGTATAGTTAATGCAAACTCCGATTAAAAACCTGCAAAACCTCTAAATATAACTATTAAAATAACAGTCAGTTATGACCTGAGGTCCGGTTTTTAACCTAAACAGATCTGATTCACGAACATTTGTCCCGCTCACCGACAGAGGAACTATCTGGACGCACTTTGCCCCAATAATAAATAAAAAAACCCGGATACCATAACGTCTGGAAATTTTCCGTCAGTGGTTTTACGCACGTTATTGGAGCTTTCCATCGACACAAAAATGGGATACGGGCTATGTGGTTGTTTAAGTTAAAACATTAACATAAAAAAAACATTATTAAACACAATACTGTGCAATAAATATGAAGGAAAAAAAACTGCATGCGTTGCTTGGTGACAGGTGATGGGACTGTATACCTGAAATACTTCTCATCTGGTCAAACTAGTTCGCCTCAAACTAAATACTTGACTTCGCCCTTATCATTAAGCACATAAATCAATTATCTTACGGGGCTTTTGAATTAACACCCTCGGGTGGTCGGGTGGACATCTGGGAAATAAACAAATTTTACACATATCCACGTAATAGGGTGTGCGGCCTCTTTCAAATATTCGAACAGGATTACACCCAGATCCACATCGCAGGACCAATTGCTGAGTTCATACCAATGGACGGTGTGATTGGACCAGTATGTTATACGATAGTTGCTTGTTCCAATGGATTCTAATCCGTTTCTGATATTCTTATACGCTAATGATGATATAAATGTCTGATAGGTGTCATACATTCTGTGCATAAAATAACCACGATTTGCGATACATTTTCTAAAAACACTAACTAGCAAATACATAGTAGGCAGGTACCCATTGATAAGCATCATTTTAGCTAGCCAGATAAAACTCGCCCTTAATATCTGAATTACCTCTGGTGAGATCGAGGGGTACGTTCTCCTCTCCACTGTCATTCCGACCTGTCAGAACATAGGCAACACATACACCGTTAGCACTTGAAACCGGATAACAGCAGGCAAAGTCGTGGTTCTTCCATCACGTACGGACGAAGGCGTGATCACCAAAAGCCAGCTCTGTCTTACCTCGTATCCGAATACTTCGGATCGGACGGCCGCGGATGCTGACCGCCATGTTTCCAGGGGCATTCACAACACCGGAAACATCGGGGATTATCGCGAGAGAGAAAAACAAGCGTGTGTGTGTGTGGATGAGGGGAGTGGAGGCGAAGGCTTTTCTGGAATGTATTTTTCGACTAGTGACGCCTGTGCTGCACTGCAACGGTGGAAAACCTCGAACCGGTTTATTTGGCCAAATTAGTGATGTTGGTCCAAGCTGAGGTGATGGCGTCGAGCAGGTGCTGCAGATCTGACGGCGATACATTCATGCTGAGAGCAGCCCTTGCCCAGCGTCGACGTTATGGGTGGGGCTTGGGGGTCCAGGCCCGTCCAAAAAGCTCACTCTGCCCCCTCAGCTGAATTCTCTCCCTGAGATAATGTTAATTATACACTTAATGAAAGCTATGTGAGGTGAACAAAATGCCCCCCTGTCAAAGTTGAGTGCCCGTCCGTTCATTATGTTCCGGCGCCGACCCTGCACCATCTCATCCCAAAGCTCGTTTGGGTTGAGGTCTGTGGGCTGTGCAGGCTACTCAGGGAACCATTCTGAGACAATAAGTGTTTTGTGACATGGCACGTTATCCCTGTTGGAAGTGTCCATGTGATAGAGGGCGTAGCCATGACGGGACGCACCTGATCAGATACACCGCAGCATTCAAACCTTGCTCATTTGATATCATGGGACCTAACAAGTGCCAGGAAAACCCAACCCAACCCAACCCAATGACAAGACCGCCAAGCCACCAGCCTGTACAGCGGACACTAGGCGGGATCGGTCCAGGCACCAAATCCTGATTCTGCATTCGACATTGCGCAACGAGACCGAGAGTTTAATCTGGCCAGGTAATATTTTTACACTCCTCGGTGGTCCAGTGTTGGTGATCGTGTGTCCATTAAAATCATTACATTGATTTTACTTCCTTAAATCTACCAATGTTCTACCTTTTTCTTCTTTTCTCATGCATCTGAATGGAAACACACACTAACTAATATTGGGAGTCATTTTCAGGTCTGTTTAGAAGTGCTGGCCATTACTGATAGACAGTGACTTCTATTTCCCTTGATTTAAAAGCTTGTTCATTGTTCATGGCCACTCTTGGCCACTCACACTTAATATTGCTTGAAATATATGAACTATAATAAAAACACACTCATTCCCATTAGGTCACGGTGTGAAGTCATTCTAGGGAGGAAAAATGTAATTGGTGGTTTGAAGTATATATTAGAACAGGTTAGGATTCCATGCTTGAATGGTGGTTACAAAACTTGTATGGTGATTTAGTGAAACAAGCAAAATGCACACACAAAAATACAGCAACCCACTCATTAATGCCATTAGTTCATGTTCTTTATTAGGGTCTATTATTCTGACACATCTGAGACAAAAAAAACAACAACAATGCTTTTTCCGAATAGCAAGAGCAAAGAAAAAAACTTTTTTAAAAACCCATACAATGACAACAAAAAAATATTTCATACAATTTGGTAAGAATTGCAAGAAAACAAAACCGTTGGGTACTCTTCCACCCAACTGAAATAGGAAACAGATTAACGATTTCACGATTCAACGATTGATAGTTTGCCAAACAACAAAAAAAGTTCATAGAAGTGGATATTTAAATGTGACCTATAAATAGCATGCTATTAATGGTGGTCAAACCCAAGGGGACTGACATTTTGTCAGATACGATAGTTGAGATTTGAAATAGAAGATATCTGTCAAAACTGTACCTCATGGATTCATCCCAAGTTAATTTTGTGAGCTCTGACACAATGAATGCGTGGCTTTGTGACGACCAGAGCTAAGCTGATGACCTCATTAAAACGCTTTTTCTCATTTTTACTTACCAGTTTGTTCAGACTGAAAGGGATTTGTTTACTATTGTGTTATTTTTAAACTGTGCACATTAGGAAACCAGGGCACACAACTGTATAAGTCTTTGGACAACAATGGAAAAACAACTTTGCTCGAACAGGGCGCTGTCTGGAATTCGATCCCAGGGGTGTCATGGGTTCCGTCAGCTACTCAACCCGCTGTGAACAAAAACAACACTGACAAACAGATAGGGCTGTACGGATTTCAGGGTTCTAAGTTGAGCGTGTCATTTCTAACTGTGCGTGGTAATCCATTCTCAGGATGCTGATATGTGGCATAAGGGCAATGCTGAGTTTGGGCCCATCAGATGGGGTGACGATGCCGCCTCCTCTCCCCGTAGCTGCACCCTTCACTGGCTCGTGCCCCGGGGCAGGCTGCGGCTTCTGGGGACGAGGGCGGCCAACTGTCCCTTTTTTCTCCTGATCCCGTCCACCCACCAGACGGACGCTGCTTTCCTCAGCCCTTTCCCTCTCACCACCCTGTCCGTCTCCAGACTGGGCGACACACTCAGTCCCCGTTTTCGGCCAATCACTGAAGGAGGATGTTGTGTTCTGTGGACCATCAGTCCAATCCAGTGTGTTTCTTCCCTCGTTGCTTACCTTTTACCAGCCAATGAATTTTACCAGCAAATGAATACAATTCCACATTAAGTATGATTAGAACAAAACAACAACAACAAAAACAATCAAAACAAATGAAGAAAACATGGGACTTGTCGAAAGGGAAAATACGATAATTCCATTCCCTGGCTCAGTCGTTGTCATAGATGCAGTCTGAAAAGAGAAAAATATATGTACCGATCTCTAAAAACATTGCTACGTGTGCTATACACAGAGAAATGCTTTTGCGATCAGTCTGTATAATTTTGGTTGGTTTTATCCTATATGTGTATATGCAAAAAATTTACATTTACATTACATTTAGGGCAGGAGCTCTTCTTCAGCTTAGTTCATAATAATAATAATAATAATAATAATAATAATAATAATAATAATAATAATAGTAATAATCATAATAATAATAATAATCGTAATAATAATAATAATAATAATAATAATAATAATAATAGTAATAATCATAATAATAATAATAATCGTAATAATAATAATAATAATAATAATCATAGTAATAATCATAATAATAGATGTCAGAGTCTATAAGCCTTGAATGCAGTCTCATGTTAAATGGCGTGATATAGACATGTTCCTGTACATACCTTCCCCTATATCATCGTAGATATCACCATTCCTGTAAAAAAGGCACAGAGAAATGTACCATTAGAACTGGAACCTTAATGTCCCTTAATGAACGTTTGACTTTTGTGGTGTGATCCTACTAAAGAAGGACATTTTGGAACACAAACTGACCCTGTATCAGTGTTCTCTTTCATTCCCAGGAAAAATTATATTAAAGACACACTTATTAAAGGTATCAGCCTTTAACGCAACGTTTGAGTCTGTAAATATTAAAGCCACAGATATATATGTAACACCCAAAACAGGAAAAAAAGAAATATAGACAGGGTTGCAGGGTTTTCTCCCTGTAGTTATTGTTTTTTTGTGTGTTTGTTAAAAAGCGTATCTGTGTGCTTGTGACAAATAGGCCTCTTTGTATCTTTAAGCATGTCCACAGCAGACAACCATGCTACAGAAACTTTAAGTTAATATTCAATGTTAAAAAAACAAAAAAAAACAATACTTACTCTGCATCTGTGATGTGACTTACTGAAACATAACCAACTGGAAAGTAAAGAATACAAATACCATCACATTTAGTTTTATTACAGATATTACATTATTTTATTTGTACTTCACAGTAATGCAGATACAATTAAACTTAACAGGCACACCTATCCACCTATCCTATTTAAAGTCTTAAATCTTGGGCATTTTCCGATCGGTTTAAACGGCCGTGCACTACAATTCCCAGACTCACACTTCCCCTCCTCATTCCGGCAGATCATCTTTCCATTCGCTGGCTTCACCACCACGTCCAGCTCCTCTCCTGCCTTCAGCGGCAGATCTTTACTCCCCCACTTCTTACAGGTGAGTGTCGAAAGCACGGTGACCCTGTTGAGCACTTTAATCTCGCCGTCGAACTGTGGACCACACAACAGTCAAAGTTCAGGGCTCACGCGGTACCCCTGCAGGGAGAAGCAACGGCGGGAGGGGAAACTCACCTTGAACTTCTTCCTGAAATCTTTCTCCTCTTTCTCGAACTTCTTCTGCCTCTTTGGATCCATGTCCTTGTTTGGCAGGACGCTGAGAATCGAGAAACCCTTTAATCTCACAACTCACAGATCACGACCCACAAATGGTGGGAGTAAATATGTGTTTATTGCAGCAAACGGTAAAAGCTGCACAGAAATCTAAACAATTCTAAATGCCTGTTAAGACACAAGTTCCTAGAGAATAGCGGTTAAACGAAAATAAGTTTCACTCCACTCCTCAGTCTGTTGAACACTCTGAAGGCATTTTGTGGAGGTATTTTTTTTAACCCTCACCTAGGGACGGATGGCGTGGAAGGAAAATCGTGGGAGTCGACATCATCGTATATGTCTTCAGTGATGGCTTCGACGGGTTTGTCTGTGGGGGAAAAAATCACCAGGCTGGTACCGTAACTGAGCGGCACAAATGTAATTCCCATTCGTCTTTAAACTTCTACCGTTTTCCGAGGACTTGTTGGGGTTAAACTTGTTGTTGAGGATGCTTGGTTTGTTCTAATGTGATAAAAATGTTTTGCGTGATTTACATTACCAGGTATAAAGCTGAAATGGAGTTACATGGCAACAACAATGTATACAAATGTATAATAATATATGCATTAGAATTAATACTAGTTGACAATTGACTATTAATGACCTTTTTATTTCTGACCTATAGACAGGTACTACACAGGTACTGTCATGCATACAACGTGGGGGATTACCTGCGCTTCCCTCAGGGGTAAACTGAGCAGGTGGAGGTACCCTGAAAAAAGACACATGCTTTTGTTAAAGGTAAGGCACCGAACGCTCGGATTGAAGCGAATTTGCTTGGAATCATGATACGGAACAAAAAAAGAAAACGTAGTTTTTGATCATGTTGAATTTCCAGAGAGAACTGAGCGTTTAAATCCATTTCATCTTTTATCTTGAAATGGTTGATTTGTTAGTCCTGGGAACACACTGGGTTTCCATAACCAGTGTAAAACCCCCGCAGTGAGCATTTTAATTTAAACAGACGCTACAGATATATTTTAAATCAATGTGAAGAGTGAATGACACATTTTTTATTCAAAAGGCTGATCGGCAACAGAGCGGGTTAAAGACGCTCTGTTTACACAAATCGAACGAGTAGGAAAAAACGTTGTTTTTGATTGTAAGAGGCAGCGAGTTTGATTGCGACATTAATAAATTTGTTGATTCACACGGTGCTTATGGGTTAGTGACGCAGCCTTTTCCGGATGAATTTACTCAGTATCGCCGTCTGAATTTTTCCGCCAGTCGTCCCAGCCCTTCAGCATCCGGAGGAGGCTTCGAGACTTGGAGGCTGAGGGCTTGGGCTCCGTCACGGCAAGGCTTCGGAGAGTGTGGCGGGTGGGGCATTAGAGGGCAGACCGGACAGGTGGGATTCCAAACCGGCACACGCAAACGCCAACGCCAACGCAAAAGTACGAACGCGCACGCACGAACGCACAAGCACGAACGCACAAGCACGAACGCACAAGCACGAACGCACACGCATGCAAACATTAGGTCAAATGTACGCCTAGTGTGGAATGACAAAAACTGAAGGCCTCACCTGACGTCTAGGTTTGGATCGTCCAGGTCGTCATAAATGTCATCTTCTTCCCCCGGGGGCGGGGGTAGAACCACTAAGGAAACACAGGATTGCTTTATCCAGTTCTTCAATTGAAGGTAAATAAGGATGTTTTGTACTATATACTTTAAACTATAGCACATGTCAACATCTGGTTGGTTAGAAAACCTAATAACATGGAATATGAGGACAGTCAAGTTTAGAAGCTTACCTCCATGACCTTTAACACTGAAATAAAGAAATAAAACAGCTTCAGTTCTCAAGTTACTGGATTTAATAATAAGCTTACACAACGGATTTTCCCTTGATTTCTAATAGGGTCTGGCTGCAGCTAATGTTCAAGACCTAGAGAGCTCAGGGAACAGGTCCTGTCAGGATAGAAAGGTACTTTCTAAGAACGTCAGTCGCTGTTAAGAAGAGATTCCTCTCTAAATCAGACCACAGAGCAATGACCACCCCTCGCCATAGCTACCTTTCCAGGTCACTGACGTCGTCGTACACTTCAGGTTCTGGGTCAGCTTTTGGGGGCATGGAGCTGCCTTGTCGTTTCAGGCTGTCAAAGTCAATTTCCATAAACTCTGTCTTCACGTAGCCGTCTGCAACACACAGCACAAGCACGCCTCCTGGTGAGGATGACGAGAATGACATGAATAAGAAAGGGGGGGGGGGGGTCAGGAGAGGAGCGCTACTTACAGGAGCCGTCTGGCTTTCTGCCTAGCCAGCGACCTTCAGGGTTGTCTGTGGTGCGGATGATGTCGACAGACTCCCCCTGTTTGAGGACCAGTTCGGTCTTACTCCCCTTGGTGTCCACCCGAGCCTTGGCCATGTGGAGGACCCGAACGGGGCCGGAAATCTGTGCAGCGGTGACGGTAGGTAGTCTGATTCTCAAACACACGCACACAGCGCGCACAAACGAAACCCAAAACCCTTGGACAGCTTCAACTGAGAAAGACACTCGGGGGGCACGTGGGCCTCCCACACACACAGTACGGCAGAACGGTCACCGTGAGCCACCCTAGCAGGCGTCTCAGAGGGCACCCCAGCAATACATGCCTGGCTTCCTGTAGCTTCCTGTAGACTTCCTGCAGACTTCCTGTAGACTTCCTGTAGACTTGGGCCGCACTCACCTTGAACCTCTTCTTGGCCTCCTGTTCCTTCCGCTCCCGTTCTTTCTGCTCCTTCTTCTCCTGTTCCAGCCTTTTCTTCTCCTTCTTCTCCTGCTCCTTCTGGTCGAGGGAGGACCTGCGGTGACCGCAAACAGAGGAGTCACCACAGGAGTGTGCCACGCCCGTACCCGTCACAATGGGCCTACACCACGCTCCTGGCCGGCTTATGCTGAAGGTTCTCTGGGTGGAACTGAGATTTGGGGGCGGACTTTATTTTACGCTGCGACTTAAAATTTCACAAACGAAAAGTAAACAAAAGCGACTCACAATATGGTTTAAAGTTTAACCACTCGACCACCAACAAAAAAAGGAAACACCTTCACAAGCATCGCAAATAAGGATAGTAAAACTTCCAAAAACTATTCGTATTTGCATTGGTGTCGCTTAGTGTAGGTTTTGCTATGCAGATTTACACTCGCAGACTAACTGCACCATGTGAGACCGGTGCTTCTGCATGGGAACCCAATTCCCTGCGCCTAACGAACGGCAGTGAGACAGCTCACCATCGCTCGTCCAGATCTTCGTACATCTCCTCGTCGCTTCCGCTTTCCTGCCAAAATGAGCGAGTGAAATCAGGAACACAATCCACACATTTGTTAAAATTAAGAAGTCCTGATTTATATTTAAATTGCTGGTTCTCCGTTGCCGGCGAGCGGTTAATCTGGACTGGCTGGCGTTCACCTCTCACCTCGGGCTTCTGGCTGGGATGTCCTGAAAGACAACAACACCACATGACAGACCCTCTTCAGTAGCCTCTGAAGATGCAGAGATGTCGGACAATTACAGAAATGAAAGCACTCTGAAGGCCATTTGATTTAGCAAGATTTCATGGAGTCCCGTTTTACCCTGTGACAGATAAAAGTCGAATGCCTCATGTTTGGATTAGATGATTGGATCTAATCATCTACATTATATTATGTTTTTGTTGTCAGAGCACTGTAGCAGGTGAAATGTGAAGGACCAAAAAGACCCTGAACATCCTGTGGGCGTTCAGAACCCCTTCTCGTTTGTACACGAGGGACTTTCAGATTTTCCTTTGGCAGAAGGGTTTTACCTCCAACGGGCAGAGGGGGAGGGTTGTTCAAGACCCCAACGTCGTCATAGCTGTCGTCTGGGTTCGGCTGGATGCTGTCAACACAGATGCTGGATTGAGTGACGGATCAGATAAATGACAGCTCATATCTCTTGAAACGTATGCGTTTGCTTGAACACTTTTGCATTTTACTTAGAGCTCCTGGGTAGCTCAGTCCACACGGGCTCTACAACTGCTGTGATTCAGGTTGTCTGGTCTCAATTTGGATCACGTAACCAGGAGTCACAAGCAGTGTCGTCCAATCGGCTGCCAGGGTACTCACATTGGTCCAGGAGGCCGAGGTGGGAGGCTCGGGGCTGAGGGTTGCGAGGGTAGGGGAGGTGCCATGCTGTTGCTGGGGTGAAATGCTGGAGGATTGGGACGATTCGCTTTCTTTTGTCCTGAAACTTTATGTAATGGAAAGGAAACAGTTGAATGTCTATGAGTAGGCTTCTGTGTTGACGCATTACGTTTAGGCTATTTTCACATAAATAGCCACCAGGGGGAGCTTTTTCTTGTTTGAGACATTTTCAACCAAATTTACCCTAAATTACAGAAATAGCTAGCACTAAAAGGACCCCCAAAGTACATATCTTAATTTCCTTGTGAAGTAACACAAGGAAATGTTTTCACTCACATTGTTTTAGGTTGACATTATTTTATGTCTATGCCTTGAAGTAACAAAAGGAACATTGTTTTACGTTGATATTGTTTTATGATTCAGTTTTATGAGACAGAGGCAACAACGAGAAATCTAAAAGGGAACTTGATTGCGCCAATAGAGGAAGTGATGTTTCTTCTGCTGTTCGAGGTGTCAGTTAGTGAGGGATTTTAAACACTACCATCTTGCATTATGTGCCGAGAGCCGAGAAACATCAAAAAGGCACCGAGTAAAATCTCTCATTGAATGTATTTTCAGACGTATTGAAGCATACTTTATATCAACATTAAAATATCGTTAACGTACACAGGCAGCTATGTGCAGGAAACTCACAATGTAGTGTTTAACAGAATTTCTACCTCAGAGTTGTGACGCGTACTTTATCAGCTGATCCGATCTCTTGGGGAAAGCGGCGGGAAGAAAAAGCTCTATGAAGCATGTAACCACAGGAACCATTCAGGTCTGGGGTCTGTTCGCACTATGCTTAGTTAGCAGGAGCTAGTTTCTTAAATTCATACACCGTGACATGTCATAACTCAGGCTTTAAAAAAAAATCTAGCTTATTATCTGGACATACAAAAAATGACCAGAACAGCAATGGGAAAGTGCAAGAAGTTAGTTTTAGCATAGAAACCTATGGGATATTAAACATTTTATCACCCTTTTCAATTGCTCACAAAGATCAGGTCTGGCATTCCTTTTTTAAACTCGTGCTAAGAGATTATAATTGTAGGTTGACATTATTTGGGGAGGTCAGTGAGTTCTAGAACGTTCAAACTGCAATTACAGTTTAGATACTCAGCAGATACTTTTATCCAAAGCAAGTTTACAATTTCAACATTCATACACGTGTACGTTATGAATTAATTAACTGTTAATTTACTGACGCAACTCAGGTTAAGTGCCTTGTTCAAGGGTACAACAGCTGGAGTGGGACTTAATCCAGCAGTCTTTCCGTTGCAAGCCTGGCACCTTAACCACTACGTCGCCAGTTATGACATGCATGTATGGAGTCATGTATGTCATCATCAGCACAGGTTGCCATGACTCACCATCACTTGTGGAGTCCACATCCTTGTTGAACTTCTCTAGGTTGACTTTTGGGGGTCTGTTTGGCTTGGAAGGGGCAGTCCCCAGGGCAAAAATATTGGGCAGCTGGTTCCTCTTTGGGGCAGAGGGATCATCGTTCTCCGATTCTCTCACAGACCCTGGGGGTTTCCTCACAATGCTGGGTTTTTTGGCGGCTGGAGACCAGACTGTGGAGGAATCGTTGGAGCTCACTGGCTTTCCACCATTCTCGCTACCTTCCTTGTTGAAGGCACTCTGGGCAGCCCGGAAACCAGTGGTCTTCAGGGTAGAACTTGGGTAGGGTTTGGTGCAGTTTTCCCCCAGGTTCCCCTCCTCCACATGGGATCGCATGGTGGTGATGGAACTCTTGGGCTTGGGGGTGGGGGTGGGGGTCGGAGTTGATTTGGGTGGTGGGCTAGCAGGGCCAGTGACTCCGCCTTCTTCGCCACCTGAGATGTCTCTGACCCAGGGTGGCTTCGTTTGCATTGGGGGAGGCTTGGCGACACTGGGCTTGGGGTTGGACAGTTTGGCAGAGAGCACGGGCTTCTGTGGTGGCGATTTGGGGAAAACCGCTTTTGGCTCAGTGTCCTGAGACTCTATGGGCTTTGGTTTAAAGGGGGGCTGCTTGGGGAATAGGGGCTTCACACCATCCTGGGGCCTGCCCAAGGCCTTTTGTCCCAGCTCTGGAGCCCTGTTTCTGAGGAGGTCGCGGGCCTCCGGGGCACTCTTGGTGGAGGCGGTGCTCTTCAGGGTGGCTGACTTTGGGGGAGGAGTGTTGGCTGTGCCGCCTGCCGATAGGGCAATCTCCAGCGACGCCTTCTTGGAAAGCACGGATGAGCCGGTGGAAAAGGCAGGGCGGCCCTCAGAAACCACTTCGTTGCCTCCTGTATTGAAGCGGGCCATGATGGCCTTCACATCTGCTTTCTTCTCCTGTAGACCAGAGAGACACAGATGAGATTTTTGACATATCATTGTGCTTTCTTCTCCTGTAGACC
>JAOVYW010000093.1:7182135-7193713 GCA_025775045.1 Hiodon tergisus
AAAGAGAGAGAGGGAGGGAGAGAGAGAGAGAGAGAGAGAGAGAGAGAGAGAGAGAGAGAGAGGGAGGGAGGGGGGGGGGGGGGGAGAGAGACAAGAGACAAGAGACAAGACCAGAGCCAAAAAGCCCCTGATAACCATCCACTGTGACAAATTATGAGTGTAACAGAATAAAATGACAAACGGGCATTGGTGTTGGGAGTTAACAAGGCCCCGATCAGACGGCCCTGCCGTTATCTCCTCTTCATGTTTATTGCAGTCAGCCATTCTTACTGCCCGGGCCCTGACATTGATGGACAGCCGCTATTAAGGACCCCTCCAAAGCAGCTGCTGAGAACAGATACATTAAATAAAACAGTTATTGCTTTTCATTGGCTGCCCCCGTAAAATATTGCCGCTAAATAGAGGCTGCCGTCAGATGCTGTTTGGTACAAGGTTTTAATTTGAGAGACTGCTTTATAACATCGCCCAATCGACACCGGCCTTTTGTTTCCTTACAATAACAATTGTGTGCATCCCCGGGAACTGATGGCTGGTCTCGGCCCGGCCTTTGTTCTGCGTTTATTCGAGACGCCGTGTCTCGGGGCACGAAGCGACACCCGAATGGGGATAATATCACACCCCCGCACCCCCCTCCTCCTCCACCACGCCCAGCTCCACACATCCATTCCCCCTTCCTTTCCCTCGTCTCCCTCTCCGTTCTTGTCCCTTATCTGGGGACATGACGGAGCTCTCTCCCTGCTGGCCTGGAGATAAGTCAGCGTCGGTGTCCCACGCTGATGCTCATTCTTACACCAAAGGGAGTGGGCGTCCCTCCCGTGCCGAATTACAAGCATGAAATTATGATGTATTTGTAACAGGATTGGGCTGTCCAACATCCCTTTTCCCCCTCATATCCGCCCCCATCTTGGGGCTGAGAAGCACATACACACACACACACACACACACACACACGCGCGCGCGCGCACACTCTCCTGCCGGTGTCTCCACGGCGACGGAGGGACAGCTGTGCTCTGACAGCACGGGGTTTCGTGTCCCTCCTTTGTGTGCCACATATTAAAAGCTTTATGGAAGCAATTAAATGTGCGCTTAATGGGAAGGAGTTGGCAGAATGAATGCACAATTGAATTAGCAGTTATGATGGGGCGCATTACAAGATGAAGTAAATGCAATTATCTCAGGCGTTTCCTCCCTCCTCCCCCCGTCAGGTTTGGCTACATGACATGACTTAATCACCTCTTGTCACGCACACTTTTGCTCTGATCTAATTTCCGAGCAGCTCGGAGGTGCGGCTCAGAGCCGCCCGGGGCCCTCCTGTCCTGGACTTGTGTCGATTTTCCCCCGTCGATCCGACGACCGTGGTGTTCCGCAGCTAACTCATTCCAATAATAACTGCTCCGCAAAGAAGCCTGTCAGCGGGTGGATTCCGGCGCCCCCGCGCAGAGGGTCGGACAAATTCAATTAGGGGGCGCTGGAGAGGCAGCAGAGGAGGAAATGCAAGAGTGTCAGCTCAGCAAGGCGGGGTGACCGAGGAAAGGCGGACACTCAGAGGGCTCTGGGCAGAACCGGCTTACCTCCACGGAGAAAGCTCCGGCAAAGGAGAACCTAGCTAGCTTCAGAGTTTTAAATAGACAAAACCATTCATTTGCCCACTTCAAAATGCTGCAGTAACAAATGACATTTTAATGGAAAGTATACAAATCCCAGCCCTTTGTTGCTACAGTATTAGCACGTGGGTAATGAAGTTTTGCAGCTGAATTTCAGTAAGCGTGCAGTGTGAATTTCCTAGTAAACTGACTTTATTGCGAGCTCCGTCCAGATATTTTGTCAATAGAAAATGGGAGTCATGCTTTCTGCCAGGTTACAACAGAAAGGTCATTTTCTTTCCAATTATGAAACGAATGCATCAAAGAAGACCCGTGTTGTCACGACGAGACAGTGATAAGTGGTTTTAATTCAATAAAAAACTAGATATATCTCGTTGGCTTGTGGAGACATGGTCAAGAGAGGTGATGTTTAGATCCAGACAAGCAACTTGTTGGCTTTAGAAAGTCACATGACCACTGCTTGTTAAACTCCCATTGGCTGTTTGTAGAAGAAGTGTGCGGCTCAGGCTCTGAAATACCGATCGGAGAGTTGTCCCCAGCAACGCAGAGATGACAGCAATGTTGTCATGTACACCATGAAGAAAGTTCTCTCTCTCTCTCTCTCTCTATCTCTCTCTCTCTCTCTCTCTCTCTCTGAGACGGACGATTAGCATAGTCTGTCAGGGGATGTCATCTGCCAGTGATAGAATATCACTGAGCCTCACGTCCTTGGAGATTTAGTGGTCATTCCGTTCAACTTTGGCCATTAACCTGAGAGCACCAGGCAGTTCGCATCTCCCTGTCGGGCCCTACAGGCACATTAATGGCCCAGAGATGGGCTAATGGATCCCAGTTTGGTGGGTGTTAACAATTTTTCCATTGATTAACGCAAGGGAATCATGGCCGGACTAACTTAGCCCAAAAGATTTAGTAGCTTTTAAGGTAGTAGCTATGAATATAATGCTTTAGAAAGAGCTTCTGTACATTATATATATGGCACCTGCTACATTAAGCTACATTAAGGTTTAATATGTCTTCATTACTGGCATTCTGCCCAAGCCCTTCAAGGTTGAAATAGAGATCCCCGTTTCATTACGGCGGCCATCAGCACCCTATGGAGAGATATCAAACAATAATGGAATTGTTGAAAGAACTTTGTCCAAGTTGTTAATGTTAAGCGATGTGCTCAACATTAAAGAGTTCCACAACCGTGCTTTAAGCTGCTGCCCCCACGTTCCGCAAGGGTGATTCAAACCGCTGGCACGTTTCGTGGCTCATTTTTTAATTTCAGTTTGGGAGGATTTGGGCCGACTGCCCTATCACTGCCCGCCCCTCCGAAAACATTCAACGATTGCAAACTAAGTGCTGAGACGTGGTTCTTAAAGATGAAATGTGTCTATCCAAAGGACCCGAAATGTGAACACTCTCCAAAGCCAGAAAGGCATAAATCTTGACCTAGTCTTTTTAATTAACAATCTATTTAAGCTAACACCTACTTCTGAAGCTTCTGAAGCTCTGCGAATATCTAGATGAACCCAGAATCCAAGGCAAGGAAGCTGACACTTGCGTTGAGATCGTCCTTGGAAATCTGTTAATTAAGAGATGATGTGGAAAGCAGGGTGACACCATATTCAAGATACTGGACTCGAAAATCTAAAACCAGGTGGACACATTTATCTAGCAGCGCAAATGGGTAAACCTGTAAGTGAGAGCATGTTCTGGGGCAAAAGTACCAAATGAAAGTCCTTTTGGCTCAGCTTGTCAAATGATCGGGTTTAGCGTCTCTTCTTCTCGGTCAACTGGACCTTCACTGAGGAGGATTTGGAGATGCCATTCAAACATTCAAATGTTTCGACAGTTTTGTGTTTGCTGAAAGATATCGTATATATACAAGGTTTAGGGAGTTCATTATTTGTAGTGTAGTGTAGACTGTCACAGAAGACTTCCTTTTTCAGGAAATGGCTATAAGATATCATCTCTGGTGCTCTAAGGCAAGGGTTCTCAAACTTTTTTTTGGTTGACGGACCCTTTTTGTACTTAATTTATGGACCCCCTGGGTAGTCTCTAAGGACCCCCAGGGGTCTGCGGACCCCAGTTTGAGAACCTCTGCTCCAAGGCTCTATTTATCTAAATTAATGGCGCCGGGCGTTTTAAAAATTGTTGCACGAGGCAAACGGTGACGATACAGTAAAGTAAATTAGAACGCTGTCAAATAAAACCTTAATCCTTAATAAACAAGGAACCAGTGAGTGATGCAATAAATTTGTCCATCGCTGTGTGGCTCAGGTCATTTCAGCAATTCCTGACTAATGCCTTGCTCAGCAGAATCCCTTCAAGTACATTGGACTTCTCTTCAGTCCCACGGTAATGTTGTCAATAGAATGTCTTTTTTCCATCCATCACTGTGGTTTTATGGTAACGTTTCCAATGCAAAACAGTTTGGTGGTCAGAATGGAAGAATGGCCTCATGCATGCCTAAAAATGTTTAATGAAAGTATAGACTGATCAGGCACCTATTAAGCAGAGCACCCAAGTGAGAAACTCGCTATGCATGACAGGAGTGCTCTTGGATTTAGAGTTTAGCTCTCTGAACGGTCTACTAGATATCTTTGGAAGAACTTCACTTATCCTCAGAATACAGGAGAATGGAATAGCCTTCATCAATCTCTGTCAAAATGCTAGGTGTTGCTTATCGCAACGGCGTCCCAAAACAGCAACACAGCAGACGCGGTTTGATGATGACATTGTTTATGCACCTCAAACTCCACCCATCCTGACTGATGTGCATCAATGTCTGGAATTTTTGCGAGGGGTGTTGCCATCTATCGCAGAAATATTTTGGAGGATTAGGGGTTGATTTTGGGGGTGACGAGACATTTCGAGAACTTTTTTGAGGGTGAAGGTATCTCACCAACATCAAGCCGTTCTGCTGGTCTTCTGTGCTCCTGGTGCTTCTCCTCGTATAGGTCTTGAGGAAGATTATGCAGATGATGCAAAAAAATTTATCAAGAGTATTCATGTTTTTTTCTTACATGCAGAATGCAACATTTTATGACCCAGCACATGCTGTTATATGGAACAGGTGGCAGCATTTCTTATGCATACATTATTCCAGCACGGTTTGAATAGCTAAAGCTAATGCAAATAAAAACCCAGTGTGCATTAAAACCCAGTGTGCATTAAAACCCAGTGTAAATGACCTTCAGCAGTAAACCGGGCATTCATTGTGCTGAGCTCTGCTGGTGTGTCTGAGGGCCTGACACGACAGTGTCTGAGGGCCTCACAGAGCCCGAGGGCCTGACATGACAGAGCACGAGGGCTTGACACGTCAGTGTCTGAGGGCCTCACAGAGCCCGAGGGCCAGACACGACAGTGTCTGAGGGCCTCACAGAGCCCGAGGGCCTGACACGACAGAGCCCGAGGACCTCACAGAGTTCTGCACTTTGAGAGAACATCTATCAAAACCTAGAGTTTCACCGACGCACACCCCATTGATCTCAGCCCCGGGCTTTAACCAGCAACCCCCCCCCCCCTCAGGAACACGCGACTCCAATCAGCACTGTAAATGTACCAACGCGTGCTCAGCTTCAAACGAACACTCACGGTGCACTGACACTCGCACCGACACCCGGAGAGCGGCCCGTTAGAGACTTTAAACAAAGCCGTCACCCCGACGCGAGGAGGGGAAGAGGAGGTGGCCTTGCGAGAGGATGCCGCACACGACGCAGCACAAATAAACCGAGCCCGGCATGCTCGGGGAGGCGCAGCGTAATGAAAACACCGTCCCCTGTCACCCCAGGACGTCCAGCCAGGCACGGCTGGCCAGATATTTGAACCCGGGCTGTGTTTCTTTTTCCTCCGTGGGGTCCAACGGGTTACTTGTGTTTGGTCTGCAGGCCTTTGATCTGCCTGCAAACCAAACACGCTGGCAGGTTGTCGTTGACGTGTATTAAATGACCAGGAGAACATTCTCACTGTATTCCACAGACTACCGTGTTGTTCTACTGGCCATTCATCTCAGTCCAAATGGTTGCCATATCTACATGTGCTTTGTGGCTGATTTAAAGCGTTTTTATCCATTTATTTTTTGACTGCGAATTGAACCAGTTGTACATTCCTATAGCAAAGTCAAATATACCGCATATCTATGCACAATTGTTTAAAACATAATGGCAATATTCACACACCAGTAATTTATAATGAATGACAAAAATCAATAGTTTAGGTCTGTTTATCATTTCCTGAGGGTTCCGTGTCACCTCATCTGTAAGGATATTTTTGAAAAAATATTTTGCCACTGTGAACTTCCTGTCACTTCCTTTCAAACAGCAGATGTGGAGAAAAGGAAAATGGTGAGAATGCAGTGAATTCAAATCTGTCAGATAGCCTTTCTCTGCCTTCATGGGTTCAGCCACAGATCTGTACAGAGTGAGGAAAAACTTCCCTTCAACAGGAGACTTCTCTGATGCTGCTGCTGCTGCTGCTGCTGCCTATAAGGTGTCTGGGTAAATATTGACAGAATTATATTTCTTTATTTACTGCTAGATGCCCCATTAACAGTCTGTTGCCTGTAGTGGTCATTCTCGGCCAGATGGGCAGGCCTGCTAGATGAATCTGTTGCCACATAAATTCCCGCCGGCCGCCAAAGAGCGGAGAATGGAAACGCTTAGCAGTGGTTTATGGGCCGGGGGGGGGGGGGGGGATGCGTCGGCGTGCCAATGGACGTGGCGCTCACGGTGCCTTCCGTTCCGAGCGGCGGGTGATGGATCTCAGCCATTGTCGCCGCGGAGAAGAAGAGAGTAATTAACGCCCAAATACCGAATGCCTGAATTCCACGACGTACGGCGTGTCACTGCATTCTGTGAGATGACTTGCTTCGCAGTGATTCACCGCACTGAAGAGGAAAGGAGAACGTCGGCCTTTTTCCCCGCCCGGGAGACGTTTGGACTTCAGCGTTGGCCAGTTTAGGTCAGAACTCAGGAGAGTGATGCAGAAGACAAACACACAAGCCTTGTGAAGTATGGACTTCTGGGGACTTCCGAGCGACCCAGCGAAACCGACCCGTTGCGGTTATTTGCTCGTCTTGTTTTTGTGACTCGGCGAACTGTCCATGCGAGCTGAAAGATGAAACACCCTCAGCACCCCACACCCCGCACCCAGAATCTTTTAAAAGATTTCATTTCTGCGCCAAAAATAGTCCCAGGTTAAGTTGGCATTCCAGTATTTGCATTTCCACGCTATTGGTGTGCGTAAATGGTTGACAGAGCCCTGGCGTTTAATATGGCAAACAGATGTTGGATTAGCCCCGAGGTCTCCCACACCTGCTTCAGTAAACAGAGGCCCATTGAAGCCTGGGCCTTGCCTGTTTTGTTTTCCACGGGCACCTTGCAGCAGCCCAGCAGCACCACCTCCCCGCGGGGCCTGTGGTGGGTCCCATTATCCCAGGACCCCTCCCAAGTCACTTTGAAGGTTCAGCCAAGTTAGCACTTGTTTTCACTTTGGACATTTACAGGCGGAACAGAACCCAGTCGGAGTGAGAAGACTGAGGTCTGTGGACGTTTAACACAAATGTGTCCAATCGTCGAATTCTGTTCTTTTTTACACCTGTGTCCTCACCATATTCGCTGCTGTTTTAAAATATTAGTCAACTTATCAACCCATCTACACACACACCCTTTAAAAATAAAAGGCCATTGTATTCTGAACAAAGGGCAAGTAGCATTCAGTCATCAGTCAGCCGTGGAAACCATCCCGCTAATTCCATCATATCTCTCACATGTTGCGCCTGTTAGCTTCCAACAAGAGCCGGCGTGGGAGACTCCCGCCCGAGCGCCTTGTCTCACCCGACAAGCCTCCCCCATTACCTGATTACGGCTCAGCGACGCGCGGCGTCACAAGTGTATCTGGAGCGGGCAGACGTGGGCCTCAGTGGACTCTCCGTTTTCTGCCCTCCGTCAGCACAATTGACTTGTCATGTATTTCACAGCTAATTAGGCCTTTAAAAACGGGGGCGGTGTCAAGAGTCACCTGATAAGAGAAGGCGGTTAATCGAGCGTAAACGCTTTCCTTTCAGTCGCCTGCTTTGTCCGCCACCCCACCCCGGCTCCCCACCACCGTCCCCTCGGTCGCGACAATGCGTTTTAATTAATAATGGTGGGTTGGTTTTGGGGTCGGTGGGAGCCCAGTGTATGCTTGTCAGATAGCAAGGCCTCTTTGAGCTCTGACATGACGGCCTATTCTGCAGAGTCAACACCGGCTAATTACGGGAGTCAAAGGGGAGGGGTAGTGTAGGGAGGGGTCTGTGGCAGAAAGAGAAAAAAACACAACCGACATTTATTCCTCAGCCACACTTCCTGGTCGTCTGTTTATATTCTCCGGTGATGAACATCGGTTGGTCATATCGTGTTGTTTGAGAAGGTGTTTATATTTGCCCGACAGAGTGACATGCCCGTTTTAATACATTTCTTCCATTTACCTTCAAGAGCCATTTCAGCCAAAAGAGAATGTTAGGCGACACATCATAGTTTGTCCAAACACCTTTCAGTAGTTGGGGAGAAAATGATATTTAACGTAAAGCAACAAGCCATTATTTAATAAAACTGAGTTAATAATTTCTCCTGTGCCGAACATTTGATGTGTTTGATGCTACGGTCACGTTCATAACCGTTCACGTTTAAAGGTATCCTGAACAGATTTATTTTACGTGAAACGGCATCTATTGTGAAAATTCTACAGATGAACATGTGACAGACTTCCGGGGGCTTCATTCCTTTCCCATGAGCCTCTCCTCTCTCTCTCTCTCTCTTTCTCTCTCTCTCTCTCTCTCTCTCTCTCTCTCTCTCTCTTCAGGGGGCTCTAGGCTGCAGTTACCTCATCGCAAGGCGGCTGTCACAGAATATTTCCTGGCTGATTATGGGGGCTCTGTTCTGATGCTGGGTGGCAGAGAAACAGGGCAATGCTGGGATCATTCCTCGACTGAAAGGACAACCCTCTCTCAGATGTAATTCAGTCTCTGTTGGGTCTGAGATTTGTTATTTTTCACCCTCAAACTCTGTGCCAAGGAGCATTTGGCTCGGCAGGACAGGATTTCCCTGGACGCTCTGTCTCCTTGGGTCTCCCTGGACGCTCTGTCTCCCTGGGTCTCCCTGTCTCCCTGGGTCTCCCTGGGTCTCCCTGGGTCTCCCTGGACACTCTGTCTCCCTGGGTCTCCCTGTCTCCCTGGGTCTCCCTGGGTCTCCCTGGACACTCTGTCTCCCTGGGTCTCCCTGGGTCTCCCTGGACACTCTGTCTCCCTGGGTCTCCCTGGGTCTCCCTGGGTCTCCCTGGACGCTCGGTCTCCCTGGGTCTCCCTGGGTCTCCCTGGGTCTCCCTGGGCGCTCTGTCTCCCTGGGTCTCCCTGGGTCTCCCTGGGTCTCCCTGGGCACTCTGTCTCCCTGGGTCTCCCTGGGTCTCCCTGGGCGCTCGGTCTCCCTGGGTCTCCCTGGACGCTCTGTCTCCCTGGGTCTCCATGGGTCTCCCTGGATGCATTCTGAATAATCAAAATATTAGCATATCAGTTTTTCTAAACTTAACCCTCGTCAATGTCAAAAGTGTCGACATATCTTGGCAGATTACACACAATGATGCCCTGCTAAACAATGCTAAGATAACTCTTTCATCAAAGCAGCAAAAATCCATTTAGCAGGAAGCCTGGCGGTCTCCACACTGTATTAATCTTTTATCTATCTCACCCTATTAGGACTGAATTTTCCTCTTTCCTGTCCGGCGTGATTGGCCAATGAAGCGATCCAACAGTTTTTTTCTTTTTTCTGTCAGCGATTCTGACCTTCGCTCCCGCCGTGACAACGCGCGGGGGATGCAGGCGCTGACATTGCACCTCCGCCGCACCCGCCTAGCCTCCGTTGCCAAGGTCCGGGAGGTCCGGTTGCCGTGCGGTTGATGAAGAAAAGGGATCGATGGAGTGAAGAATGATGAAGAAATGGGGGGGGGGAGACGGACAGGATGAGAAAGCAGATGTGGCAATCGCGCTCTGACAGCGCTCCGAATTAAAATGCAAGAAACACACAGGGAAATCAATGGCCAAAATGTATCCCCTCTAAACAAAGCAGGATAAGCATCGCGCTTTTTTACATGACTGAGAGCTGCTAATGAGAGAGAGAGGGCCTGATATCCACCACAGTAACTAACAACTGGAATGTTGGATGACTCTGATTCTGAAGTGACATTCATTTAATTTCTTCAATAAAAAACTTTTAGCATTGGAGCAGGTAATTCCGGATAGCCGTCACTGAAACTCCTTTTGGAGTGGTCTTTTTGAAAACAGAGTAACTACATCTGAAGTCCTCCTTGTGTTTGATTATGCTCCCTGGTATCTGACCGCTGTGACTGAGGATGTTTATTTGATTTCTGGGTAAATCTCTCGATGGAGGCTGGATAACCATTTGAGACGGGTTTTAATTTTCCTGCCATAACTTCGACGCATGAGAAGCCGTACTGCGTCATTATGCAGTTTATCTCACAGTAAAGTGGTCTAAGCACTTAAATGTTTACTCCAGGGCTCGGTCTGCCGGTCCTTTTAGTAATCCTATTTATAAAAGAGTAATATATTCTTCCACAGAGAATCATTACAATAATACTGTTACCAAAGAGACAGGGAAAATGATTGATGAATATATGGAATTCTGAGCGGTTCTTTGGTCAGTTGCCGGGCAGGCGTGGTTTATTTATCTTAGTATTGTGAAAGAGTCTATTTACACTCTCCCTTCTGCAGAGACCACACTGACCCCTTTCCTATGCTAAATTCTGTGGACATATCCATCTTTCTGTCCCGTGCACGGTCCCTGTGATGCTATTCAATTCATTCCACAGTTGCAAAATTCACATTTTTTCCCTGTTAATTCGCTGCGCAACAAATCGTGCCCTCCAGATTGCGTGGGCCAACTCCGATGCTTTTAATGGACTGACTTGTGATTTTAAAGAATGACAGCATGAGAAACAAAAATAGCCACATGTTCATTTTCAGACCTGTGGAAAGAATGTGGAGGCATCAGGACTGCTGTGCAGTATGGTAAAGACACGGTCAAGTTACTACATGACAGGCCTGGTTGTGGAGAATGAAAAACGTCCTTGTACACGCGCACGCGTGTGTATATTTCTAGTGACCACACTCCTCAAACACGTGGCCTCCTCCGTTTCCACTATTTCCCCAACAAATTGATTTATTTCACGTTATTAATGAACTTTGGTGCACTTGCGCTTGTCAGGCCCGGCCTGCGGATGGTCAATAACCAGGGGAAACTTGACGTTAGTGGATCCAGCTTAAGTGATTCTGTCGCACTAACGATTCAATATATCAGGACAAATGTCAGGAGCTTTTAATATGTTGATTCACCGCTCCTAATCTGCATGAGCGCGAAACTCCCGGGTGAGCGAGACCTCGTCTGGCCCTGGAGATTTATAACAGCTCTCGGAAACTCGTCCGGCTTTCAGTAAATATTTGATGTAACAGGTAGACAGCTGAGGATTCTGGAATAAATAAATAACCACCTAAATATCACTCTCCTCCTGTCTTTAAGCGCTGCTCTCGCTGGATTTTTACAATTGTGAACGCTCAGTCAGATCCAGAAGTATGATTGTGAAAACGTGACATTTATTTCTGGTGTGTCTGCAATTGAGTTTTTTTTAAACGGATTTTACTTAACTACCTTAAGGGCGGAGCGACCCTGATTTACTTGCTTGAATCAAACATTTTTTTTCCTGTGGATCTGAGCCAATAGAACCTCTCCAGACATGACACTTTCTCAGGAATACTGCGTCTTTTAAAAACGCAGCATTCCTACCTTACACCCACTGCCTGTTTAAAGAGTGTTGGGTAGCCTGGATGAAAGAGTGTTGGGTAGCCTGGATGACACGTTCTACTGCTCTTTTGAAGGAACACTTTGCCTTGCAGTGACAGACTGTAAACTGCTGACAGAGCTGATGTGTTGGGGAGGGGG
>JAOVYW010000093.1:7223830-7235998 GCA_025775045.1 Hiodon tergisus
TTATATAAATGAAACATTCTATCGGTAAATCAACTAACTTAACAATAATAATAATAATAGAAAGTAATAATAATAATATGAATAATAACAAACAAACAAAATAATTACTTCGATATGCCGGTCCTTGGTTTAAAGCCAAGGAAACTAGATGAATTGCTGTAGTTGTTCACGCCTGCCGGAAAAAAAAAATATTTACCATTCGTCTACAAAATCACATCAATTCACCAGAATTATTCACGAAAGCCTTGTTTACAGCTCAAATATTAGCCTATGAAGATACTTAGCTTAGCAGCCGTAAAACTCATAATTTGTTGCTTATCTTTAAACTAAAATTATCAACATTTTCCCCCAGCATGTAATGAAGAAACTATTTCCACGTGGCTTTTTTATATTTTATTAAATAAAAGTGCAATACATATGAACCCGCAGTACAGAATTTTGCTGGATTCAAACACTGTTACAAACTTAAACATTATATAAATAAAGTAAAGTGTGAAAATGCAAAAGAATCGAACATTGGGGGCACACTCTATGCGTTATATTACAAATATATTTTAATCACAAACCCGCCGTTTTCTTCTTATTTACATGTGAATTAAATGGCTCGTTGCATCACTAACTTTTACTCAATCTGGCGTTGTTTCCGCTGAGTTTCACACGCTTTTCCTTCACTTCCGCGGTTTGAACTTTTAGTCATTAGTCAAAATAAACGCGTTCTTGTCGCGGGAGCCCGCAGAAATAGAAATAAGAAGGCAAACATATTATAATAGACATAAAGAAGCGACTTGAGTTAAAAGTTTACGACAGGCTAGAAAACAAATTGCAATTTAAAAAGGGACGTTTGGAAACGAATACGTTCTGTCATTCCATGTACAAAGCCGACACCGAATGTTAACTGAGATGACGAGTGCTCAGTGGTGCTTTTCTATACAAAAAGTATTTTACACATAAATATTCACAGTAATATAATTTCTATTTAGTACAACTCACACCGCTATTTACAATTAAGTACCCTCGTGTTGACGTGGAAACGTTCGGAATTTGCAGTGTCAAGTTTTTCAGCCGCAATTCCAAGAAACCCTGCTCAGCAACAACTGTCTCTCATCCTTCCGAATTGGTCCACATCCTTCTTCCTCGTGCAAGTCAAACTTAATTTTAAACTGTTGAAGAAAATAGGCCGCTGACTGAGAGCAGTTCACTGCTTTATTTCCCGCGAAAATACGTTTTCTGCTTTGAAGCCTTCGTGTATACCTATGAACTCTCGTTCTCCGACGTGTGGATGTGAAGAGACGAATTTGGTTTATGTTTTTTTAACAACTGAGTTATTTTCTCGTCGTCCGAATTTGGGTCCAATGGCTTGTTATAGTCGTCGTCGTCATCTTCGTTTTCCGACGCTCCCTTCAGTCTCTCCGTTTCTGAATCCTGCTTTTTCTTCGCCGACGCCATCTCGGCTGCGTGCCTTTTCCTCCATTTCGTTCTTCTATTTTGAAACCAAACCTGAAAAGCAAAAATTAAGTTTTTAAACATTATTATAGCTAAGCGTTTATAACACATGTTGCCTTTGAGAAGCCAAAAAGCTCTTATTGTATACAGGATAATTTGTGCACAGAAGTGAAATCTGCTTAAAAATATATATATTTATATATATATAAAATAGCAGGCAAATGTGCCTTTTAATTAAATCATATTAGGTAATTTTGTATAGACAAAATACGGTTTTTAAACTAATAAAAGTTCATTTTAAATTATAAATTTTAAATTATCATTAAGTCGAAACATAACCGGGTGCAGTTTTATATGATCAATTGCATGACGTGTAAAATGTATTTATTATATTTTGATTTTAGGGGTTAAATAAAATCTGGGTTCAGTTTTATTTAAACTCCTAGGTGAGTTTGATTGACTCCATTGAGTTTGCCTCTGTATCAAACATGCTATTCCCATATTTCAAAATACAATAAGTACAGGTTTAGTTAATAAAAAAGAATGGAATAATATGTCGTTTTCATAAGGCCAAATAATATTACATTATTAACCATTATACATTGAATACGTGACCTGCCTTTCCTTTTTCGAATAACCGAAATACCAGTCAATGTAAAAAAACAATTTTTTTAAATTAGTTATTAACTGTATTGGGCGAAAATAAACAAACATTATCAATTAAATACAGAAAGGTGTTAAATAAAGTCTTGGATTATAAAAAAGTTTAAGTATATTACAATTAAATAGAATACAAAATAAATGGTCAAATGAGAGGAATTTAACTATTTTAAAACTTTTTATAGGCTACTTTATTTGAGGGCACGCATTTCAAAACATTTCTGGCGATCGTATTCGGAAAGGATTTTGTTTTTAATCTCGGTAATGTGTGATCTTTACTCTATTATCAAATGTTTGACAAGATAATCTCACCTTCACTTGGCTTTCTGTCATTCCTAACGAGTAGGCCAGTCGTGCTCTCTCGGGCCCAGCTAAATATTTCGTTTGTTCAAAAGTCTTTTCCAGAGCAAAGATTTGTTGTCCAGAAAACGTGGGTCTTGTGTGCTTCCTCTTTCCGTCTTTGTCAAGCAGGACCGAACTTTGATCTGAAGGAAATACCACTTAAGTTAGCCGGAAGTATTAATAATATTTTCTTCTTGCAAGAATGTAATTCAAATGAAGCCTAATTGCAGTTATGTCCGGATACAGTATCCTGAACTCGCATTTTTTCAAACAGCTGAATAGTAAATTCTAACACAGCATGCAGTATCATTTAGATTATTACAATGATAACCAATGCACGCCGATTTGTTTTCTTTCAGCAGAAATTATACTGTACTTAAACGCTGTCCCGTGCATTTATTGAAATGCGACAGTGGGAGTAACTGTCGCTAGATATACAATAATATAATTATATGTTATATCATAAAAATGCATAACTTACGAGGTGAGCACGCGAATCTGGCGTCCCTCCAATGTGGGCTTTGCATGACTCCTGGCCAAAATATAGGGGTCCTGCCTGGGAGGTCTGTTAATGGTTTGGGGTAGCGAGCCACTGCCACTGCCGCTGCGGCGCTAGGGCTGAAATAGAGCCCCGGTGGAGGCGGGGGGCTCAGGCTACTGAAGCGGGGCAGTCCTGACAAGATTCCAGCAGAGGAGGACGCAGCCACGGCCGCCGCAGCCCCCGAGGCGACGATCGAAGGACGACTAAGGATGTCGTTTATTCCGTGAGGGGTAGCGACTGCGCATTGATGGGGCGATCCGAGGGAAGATAGTCCGGCAGACGGTTTGATCCCTGGGGAAGAGACAGGGATCCCGCCAGGATTGGGGGATGTGGCCGACGGGGAGGTAGACGAGGGTGGTCCGGTAGCGGATAAGGGATACGCTGGGTACAGAGGGGTCTTCATTTCGGTCATGCTGTGCAGAGCGGCTAAAGGTGGGGTGCTAAGGAGGAAAGCGCTCTGACGGGACCCGTCCATCTGCCCCACCGCTAACATAACCAAAATAAATAATAAATAAAAACTTGGGTGTCGGTTTAAATGTCCTTAACACGCACTACTTCGAAAATTATTAGCACTGGTATATCTCGGCCTGTTAATATTCTTCCTGATAAAATTACCTCGGACCCCGTGTCACAAACCTTTAAGCTAGGCAGCTAACCTCTTCTGAAGTTAATGTACGGAGTTGAAAAAGAAAAGAAAATATTTTCTTTCCTACTATAACATCATATTACTTTCGCTCTTAGTTCAAAATTTAGTATTACGAGCCAGGCTTTACACCCATCCCTATGGGCAGATGATTCCAGGATCTTCCTTCTTCAGCCTTGCAAATCTTGAAGACAAGGCATTCTATTGGAATAAATTTCCAAACGTCTTCACTTGACTTTACTGGTCGCTTCAAATATACCGAATGCAAGACTATTGTTTAATGCTTAAAATCTATAAATAAATGGAAACCCTTTCTTGACGGCGCACATGAAGCTCTCGGAGATAATAAAACATTTTCATCACTTTCTACTGTCTTTTGCTGCAAAAGTCAAAACTTTGAGAATGTCACTAAGAAAGAAGAGGGAGTGTTTCAGTTGCTATTGGGTAAACACGATGATGACGTCTTCTTCGTGTCAGCCGCGAGCGCCAACTGAATTTAGGAGTCCGTTCTTATTGGCTCATCATCAGTGCTTTAATTTGCACATTAAAAGAGCTTCCATTCGATCGGCTATTAAATACAAAAAGTACTAAATCAATCTAGTCAATTTGAGATCTATTTTTTTTAAATAAAGGGACATCTGCATGCATTTGTTATGTGGAAAAAAGACTTTCCATAAATGCCCAATTCCCTTAGCTGTATTAATTCAAAGGCGCCGTTCCTAGACATTCAAAGGTCTATACAGATTGGTCATCAACTTAACGTCCACTGAACCAGCGCAAATAATTACGTCTTCGTTTATTAGTCTAAAGAACTGAAACGCGATTGTATTCCTGTAGTTGTTTTTTCGCTGTTTGAACTTAGAATGACTCGATTGTTCAGTGGTTTTAAATCTTATTATTACCACGTATCTGTTTAAAATCCCAAAACCCATATAAACATTACAGTATCGTGCTCTCTCGCAGTCTCTCTCCGGTTTTTTTTTTTTTTTACAAAATACAATTTATTTATGTCACAATTTTATCGCTGAACATCTGAACTTTTTTCGCATCTGGCCATAATAACCTTATCGAAAGTAAACACTGGGCCTATTGTTTTTACTTTTATGCTGTTGTTTTTCTCGGTTTGACAGCATCGGCTTCGTATAACGTTGATTATTATGTTATGTCATATTCAGTCATTTGCTATACTTTTTGAAACTTGTGTCAAAGGTCAATATAATAGATTTCGAGGTTGTTGTTTTTTAGGCTAACGTATATAAAAAAATTAATTTAATAGGCCGTAACGGTCAGATAAAATCATTGCATTTTAGAACAACGTTCATGCACTCGTCTTATTCATTAAAAAATGAGTTATGACCACAGGTGATACAGTCTTTATGATTTATCACTCACTGGAGTCTTCCGCTTGGATCTCACCCTTATAATAAAGCCAGTTTATTGTACAAACCAGTAATCATACCACGTGCTTCTCACACGCACGCCGTCTTATAATACATTAATCGAATTGTTTTCTTGAAGCATCGCTATAACCTGTCCTGGTTTTATTGGTTAATAATTTCAATAATATTAATAACAACAACAATATTGAAGGGATTGTTTAACTGTTTGCCATTCGTTACTACTAAACCCGAAAAAGGCATTCAAATACTGCGCTACAACGACACCAAACGGAAGAAAAACTATGGAGCTCGGGACAGAGAGACTCCGCTTGAACGAAAGATCTGAATAAAAAAGTCTGCGCACATCGGTTGATTAGGTCGATAATGGGACATTCAAGCTTCCGTGCTGATTTTTACTTACATGATACGACCCGGGTCTGTGTATCAAACGGGATGTTTAAATTGTGAGGGAAAATTCGCGTAATTGTTCAAGATTCGTGTTAGTTCTGGTGTGCCCCGAAACAAGTCAACATAAACAAACGTCGAATATAAAATATCGCAGGGGGGTTAAAAAAACATTGATCGAGCCTTCGTAGCCTAGAAGATTCCAATATTTATTTATTTTACTAAACCATTCCTCCTGTTTCCTTTCACACATCATCGTCGTTAGATAACTATAACTACGTTTTATAAAAGAAGGATTTTTTGTTTAATTTATAAATACGAAGTTCCTTTAAATTCTGAGTTTAATTTAGTCGTCTATAATGTTGATTAAAGTATAACATTAATACAGTAAGATCTGAAATGTATTTTATGCGACACTTTTAAATAAATGCGTTTACATTTGCGCGGGGCTGAAGGCGGAATTATCTACCTTCAAAACAGCGAGCCTCTTTTCCGAAGATGATCTATAGCGGTTCATTTCAAGACCATATACCTTGTTAAAAAGTAGTGAGCGCGACGTGCTCTATAACAAACATTGAACAATGGGCGCCATCGTGTGGCAAAATCGGCAAATATCAAGTTTAAAATCTGTCCAGCTTCTTAAACACGCAACCTTTCCCGAGCGGCAACATGGCCCCAAAAATACTGAGACAATCTTCACTGAGCATTAAAGGTAGGCTTTTACATTAAGTCCGAGAGAACATTAAATCTGAACTATTTTCTCGCCGTGGAGAAAAAGATCCCCTTCAGGAGATCAAGTCAACTTTTGTGCATTCTGACAAGACCCACACCACACCTTTTAAAATCAATCTTTGCAGCAACTTAAGTATGAACTAATGTGTATATTCACACACATTATATATATTTATATTAACCACATACACACATCTAATTGAATAAAAGCACATTTTATGACACCATCTACAGCGTGGACCAGCATGTTTCCCAGAACTTACACCGAATGCATGGTAAATATTCTATATTAACTCTCCCAAGCCATTCCGTTTAAATTAAGATAAACAATGTTGCGGTCTTCCCCTTTTATTGGCAACCAATAGGCAAAACCGTACAATTTTCTCAACCACTAAGGGTGCTTGTCTCTGGGGAGAAATCCGATTACCTCTGCAGGACACTAAACACTCCCATTCACACAAGGAAACGTCCATACCAATCCACAAACATACGAACAGGTAAAAAACAACAGTAAGCTCGTCACAAGTTTGGTGGTAAGAATCATGTTTATTTCTCTGTACATTTACTCCCTAGCCATAAGTTTCTGCTTCTTCAGCTTCTTCTGGGACACCTGAAGATGAAAGGAACACGACATTAAGGGACACTCTTCACAGGCCTATAAAAGGTGGACAGTCTGAACAAAGGCATCCAAAGAAACTTATAGCACTGTCAAATTCACGTGATGGTTTTCAGTCATCCAACTAAAAGGATTGGGCCTTTTCGTGAACAGGCAATCCCACTACCAGATTTAGGCAATTACATTAAAAAGATTAAGAACACGGTTAACAGTTGAGACTTTTCACTCATCTTTGCGCATCCAAGGAGCTGAACTAAAATACAAGATTGCAGACTAAACATTCAGCACCAGAACACTACAAGGCTGGTGGGTCCGTCTCGCTTGGTTGCTCAGATATCAAGTTTTTGTTTTCATGGTTAGTTCCAAAGGTGTCCTAAGTTGGTCATCATCGCAACCAGTGATCAAAGGCAGTAACCCCCTTTTGCTCTTCACAGGGAGAAAAATATTACACTTGTCCTTAGTGACTGAAGGGGGGGGGGTTCTCGCCCCAAACCCCATTCAATGTGCAAGTTGCCCCAGATCTCATCCTAGTCAGGATTTCTGCCTACCTTTTTCTTCTGAGCAACCTCCTCCTCAGGTTTGGGCACAATCTGCTCCTTCTCGGTGAGGATCATCTCGATGTGACAGGGGGAGCTCATGTAGGGGTTAATGCGGCCGTGGGCTCGGTAGGTTCGGCGCCTCATTTTGGGGGCCTTGTTCACTTGAATGTGCTCAATGACCAGAGAGTCCACATCCAGGCCCTGTCAAAAACAGATGGATCGGCCATCAAAGTCAAAACTAGGCACAAACTAGACCTGGGGGGGGGGGGGCCTGCAATTTATCACGCAGGAGTAAGGCATTAGATACATGAAAGATTGGAACTTTCACCACAAGAAATCAGAACATGCACCATCCAGGTGCCTACAGGCCTTCCAAAAGCCAAAAGCATTTCTAAGAGATCGCTCAGGTTGAATAAAGTCTTTTCATGGGTTATCCAAAGGTGTCCTAAGAAGTCATCACTGCAATCTCTGGTCTCAAGACCCAACGACATCCCGAAGCGAGGTCTTACTCAACATTCACTTTGCACAGCATCACCGGTTTAACAAATCAACACCAACCCAAAACAATGCAGTACGCCACAACAGCAGCATGGTGCGTTTCTGCTTTACCACTGGCGCTGAACAAGCATGCGCTCTAACGGACAGTACCTTGAGTTCGGCATTGCTCTCTGCGTTCTTCAGCATGTGCAGGAGGAACTCTGCGCTCTTCTTGGGCCAGCGTCCCTGTGTCCAGTTCCACTGCTTGGCCTGAGTGACAAAAACGACTGAAATTAAGTGATGTCACAGCCACGCTTAGCCATCGCACGTCATGGGCCCGTCTCTCTTCGTTGCTCAGATATCAAGTTTTTGTTTTCACGGGTAGTTCCAAAGGTGTCCTAAGATGGTCATCATCGCAACAAACGACTAGCTTGGGAGTGACCCGAATCATGCTCACACAAGCGTGAGGGTCTGAACTGTGCATCTGTGAATACGCTGGTGCGCCGGTACTCACCTGGGCACACCTGCCAACCCCACCGTTGTAGCGCCGGAAGGGAACACACTGGTGCTTGACCACAACGTCCTTCAGGAATTTCGTAGCCTTGCGGATGTGCACGCCTTTGATGGCCTGGGCAGTCTCACGGGTGTTCTAACAAAACAAGAAAACAAGATTCTAGAATGGTACAGAACTAGCCCCATATCGTTAAAAAAAACCTGAGACTGCCCTACAGAAGCATGGGTGTCAAAATTGCTCAGGTCTTACTTTTGGTCCTTGTCATATTTAGTTCCAAAGGTCTCCTAAGTTGGTCATCATTGCAAAACTTAACACCATGCATTTTGATACAAAACATGATTTCGAGAATAGGATATACCATATATAAAATGTTTGTGTACACTGATGGCACTTAAAATAACTATTAGGGACATACACTGGTCTGAATAGCTTTAGAGACAACTGCTAGTGTGGGGTTAACCATATGTAGCTGAGGTACAGGGGTAATATATACCGCCCAAAACACTGAACTACAGTAACGTATCCAACAGTAGATGCAAGTACTATAAAACAGTAGGATTAAGTACTATAAAACAGGCGTGGGATGACGTAAAAGGTACTACCTTAAAGTGGACCCGGAGATTAGAGCCCCTGGATTTGCATGCTGTTTGAGGGGGAGAGAAAAAAAGTTTATACGCCAAATCTAGTTTATCAAAATTTCAAGAAACGAAACGATGTTCACATCACGTCGTACTCACATTTCGTTGGATTCTCGGGGTCGAGCGAGTAGCGGACCATTTTGATACCTACGAACGAAACGACGAAGGGCCAGGTTTAGCACAATTTCAAAGCAGCCAGACAAGTATAACAACAAACTAACACCTAGCGGCATGGCCTGAATTGAAATCCGCCCTGCCATTTTAGAGCCGGTGCGTTCACGCGAAAGTATGGGTGATCTACCGTGGCTTGGTTAACCGAGAAAGGCCATTTAAACTGTAATGTGGATCTATAGAGTAACTGATTCAAAGGCGGATGTTTAACTATATGCATAGTAGTGTTTGAAAGCTTTTTCTTTGGCACTGACGAACAGAAGATGTGGCACACAAGCGTTTAACAGATACCTACCTAAAATAAATCAACGTCGGTCACAATAAACACACATACACGGAAAACGAATACCCCCTAGAGTTAAGGTTTGCATAAATATATAAATGGAACTAATACAGCGAGAGATGTGTAAGATATCTCACGGATTTCAATAAAATACGTCTCCAGAATTTTTCCGCCATTACTTACTTCTTCGGGCCGCGAGAGGAAAGAGAAAGAACAATGCATTCTGGGAGTAAAAATTATGCCACCGTTTATCGTGAGACTTGAGACCACAGATGGGATTTCCTTCCAGCTAAATTCCGTGCGAGGACTCCGAATTATTTTGTTATATAAATCCAATATTATGATCAAACGATGTATGACAGCCTGGGAAAACTCATCACGTGTTCGCATTTGTAATGTTTGAGTTTGCTGTGTTTTACACTTTGATCGCATAGAAATAAAATTAACTTGGAACATTTTTGGAAGCAGAATGCGTTTGTTTTAACATTTGTGATGTGAAATCAAATGAGTAAAATCTGAATGTAGATAGGACAGTATAACAACAAATACAACACAAATGTATACAACGTTGCGAATGATCAGTGAATAAATTTTTTAATTGTTCATTATGTGTCAAATATGCACCCTATCCAAACCAGAACTACGACCCAATTCTTAAAAGTACAAGGAGGTATAAAACTAATATGATTTAATGAGTGTTCGCCCTGTACCTCCTTCACACTTCGGCAAATAAACGAGGTATGATTCATATAAAAAATAAACCGAACCCAAGAAAGATATTAAAACCAAAGGCACGACTGATAAGGTAATTCAACATTGTATGTGTAGTGTTGCAAAAGGGGTTAGACTACGACTTGAATTCGGCTCTGGAACGATTGGCTTGAAATTGATTACAATATAACAGCATATATTTTTTTAAATTGTTGACATACATACAGAACTTTTAGATCGTTTTAATAAAATAGTCGTTGGTCAGCTGCTTAGTGCTCGTCAGTGATCTATCAACTAATAGGAAAAATGTTCGAAAAAACACATTCGAGCCGCTGCAGTATTTTCCCCAATAAATAGATTTTTGTCATTGGAGAAAAATATGTGTTGTAATTTTGTCAAACGTTTCGTCACACTAGATGGCGCTAAAGAAAAAGAGTGGTCTGGCTATTTGGACTGGCTTAGCGATGCCGGCCTATGCACGGTTGTCTTGCATTAAACACGAGGGTTATATTTACTTTGGGTTATTTACCTGTAATTACTTAGTTTAAGCTAACCTAAATTGACATTTAAAAAGGTCATACAAGTAAAACTGGGGCAGAGCGTAGAGTAGTAAAATACAGGCTTTTGTCCATCCAAACGTATGGTTCTGCCTCTATTCTGCTCCAGAGAGATAACCATATGTGTTGAAGTGATAAACATTAACTACTCCCAACGAACCAAAGAAAAGAGAGCAACAGCATTGGTTCATTTCCCCCCCGAAAGCATAAATCTGGGTGTTTGAACAAGCCTGACTTGCTGCGGGTGAAAATGGAACAGTTGACATGGTAACAGGTGTGATTTCACTGAGTCAATACGAGTACAAAGGAAGGTTGTTAGTTTTGTGGAGGGGCTGATGCAAATTTTTAAAATGAAAATTCCATGCAATACATGTTTATTTTTTGTTATATACATGCGCAATAAAAGTTTATGTAAATATAAAATTATTGTATAAAAATACACCTGATGAAACCTCAACAGCTGAGATGTTGTGCTATATATTTTATTTCCGTGTGAAACCAATCCTTACATATTCATACATAGCTTGCGTGTGTCCAAACACTGGCCTTCAGCTTCAGCTTATGAACGGATGGTCTGACATTCTCCTGTAGAATCATCTGGTCCAGAGCTGAATTCCTGGTTCCTTCCCTGGAAGGAAGGGTCACCCAGGTGTTTTGACTCACCTGTCCATGGAACATTGTTCTAGAACCCAGGGGTCACCCAGGTGTTTTGACTCACCTGTCCATGGATTTCAGCCCTGCGTCTTTCGGATAGTGAAGCCATGATTACTGACCTTAGTCTAGCTTAGAGAGGCCTGCAGATCCCAGGATAGGGTTATTTGTGATAACACTGGTGAGAAAAGCGGCCATGTTTTTCCCAGGGGTCCAGGATACGTCGTATCGTGACATAGGTGATGTTTTGCCAATCGATGTATAGATTATGGGTAAATCTTTGTGTGAGGACAAAACGTGCCACTGCATCTATATGTAGATAGGGCTGCCTTGATTAGGATTAAGATTAAGATAACAGTCCACCGTTAACACAGAAATTGGGCCATCCAGACTGTATCAGGGATACTCCACATGGGTCGCGATGTCTGCGTTTTTAATTACTCTGATTAATCAATTAAGAGGCGTAGACACACACACACAGACGGACACAAACACACACGTGGAATGCCTGTTGTTGCTTTATTTGTGTTTGGTGCTCTTCATGGTCACATGGTACGATGACTGGCGCAGCGCTAAGTAGCTGTGCACGATCTCCCAGTTGGGCTCTGAACCAAGCCCAACATTACACAGGAAAAAACAACGCAGAGTGACAATTTCAGGTCCGTATACAAAAATAAATATATTATATACAAAAGGGTATTACCCAGTTTCTTACACATTTTAAATATGCTTAGCTCTCCATCCCTCCCCCGTGAAAAACATTTAAAATATTTTATTCTTCCTTCTGAACCCTGACCTGATATGTCTGCGAGATTAACACAAAGGCCAGGGAACACGGGAGGAGGAAGGATGATTGATGATGATGA
>JAOVYW010000093.1:7251580-7265539 GCA_025775045.1 Hiodon tergisus
GAGCTGGCTCAGGTTCCATGCCTCACATTACGATCCATAACCTACACCGGCGCGTTCACTGCCACCCCTCACCGCCCACATCTGGGACAGTCCTGCAGAACTCTTACTACAGCAGTGACGCTTCTCTCCGAGAAACATGTCACCACAGCCAAAAACACTCTGAGTCCTCGGGAGACGAGAGGAAGTTTGGCACAGGGGGGTCATTCATTCTGTTCCAGGAAATAGAGAAAGAGTGTTCCCAGCGGGTGTCAAGACGGTTGGTGGGCGATTTCCCTTTCCAGCCCGGCCCGGTTACCCTCGCTGAAAGACAACCTTGTACCTTCCGTCTCTCTTTCTCGCTCCGGTGCTCGGCGAAACCAAACCCGCAGTGATGCGCGGTTCAAAAGACGCTGCGAGCGCGTCAGCAGATAAAGTAAACAGCACACCTCGTTCCCGGGTTCCCACAAGCCAGAGAGGAAGCCGACACCGGTGTCTTCTCCGGAAGAGCGCACCCGCAGAGTTACAGATTTATTTCACAATGCTTGATAATCACAAGACAAAGCAATACACTGTCGTCGGGCAGACTCCCCTGAATGGCCACACATTTTCCTTAAAGGTGGGGGAGGGGTGTTTCCTGGTTCACATGCATATCCATGGCCTGACCTTCACCATAAACATCAGAGATGTTTTTATGACAGGACTTCAACGCCACATCCACTGAACTACACTGTAACCTTGCGTTTAAAACCCCAAACTGAGCACAAAAACACATTTGTCCCTTTGTGGGCCCACAACAGCAGCAACAGACCAGGCCCGGGGTGAACAGTGTGAGGACAAACTCCTTAAAATTTATTTTAATTAAAAACGGGAGACAAGCAAATAGGGGATTACGATCACAGTTGGTTGCTCGACTGAAAATTTACACTTGCTTAATGAGCAAACGTTTATAAGCATGATTAACGCTAATTATCTTCCCGTTAAAGTTACAAAAAGAGCCCCGTTTCAGCCCTTAGATGTCGAACATTTCAGACACGTACCACATCCAGGGCTACATCTACAGCATCCGAGAGGGCAGAGAATTATCTGACCAAGAGACACGCCTGGTTCCATCCAGGGCTACATCTACCTCATCCGAGAGGGCAGAGAATTATCTGACCAAGAGACACGCCTGGTTCCATCCAGGGCTACATCTACAGCATCCGAGGGCAGAGAATTATCTGACCAAGAGACACGCCTGGTTCCATCCAGGGCTACATCTACCTCATCCGAGAGGGCAGAGAATTATCTGACCAAGAGACACGCCTGGTTCCATCCAGGGCTACATCTACAGCATCCGAGGGCAGAGAATTATCTGACCAAGAGACACGCCTGGTTCCATCCAGCGGGACAAAAAAAAAAACTAACTGATTTTTTAATTCTCCATTCAGCTGCGACCGCATACAGCTCACTCATATGTAAGGCATGATATCATCCTTTCAGGGAAATGCACTCCGGTAATAACTGAGATATGGCCACCCAGGGTTACGGAAAACCTGAAGTGATGAACTCCGCAATACTGCAGTACACTCTCACATACTCGTCAACCCCAGCCATCGAAATCAGTCCGATTTCCTCAAAACACGCATTTTTCTCTGAAAAAGGGACATAAAAAGGTAAACAGGTGCTCCAGGTGAATCCAATAGGCTTACATGTTCCTCTCCGGAAAGGAAGGAGCCTGGTTTACAGCCGACAGTTTCTATTTAACCATGGATGGGTTGTGTATCGACGGGTCTGTACATCTGTGAGAGGCGTGGTCCTCATGGCAACGCAGCATCACTGTTGAACAGTGGCGAACGGGTTGCTTTGAGCCGCCAGGCATAAAGACCGCTCACGTTTTAGCTGCAGCTCCGGAATGTAAAAAAAATAAAAATGTTTTGTTGCCACGGCAACGTTCTCCGCCACCAAGTCATGGCCCGTTGTCGAGGGGAGGACGGCTCGAGCCAATTTGTGTTTCTAGGTGGGGCTTTCAGTCCGCAGGGACACCCACCCCCCACGTCGCCGTCTCGGACATCTCAGGTTAGAGCCCCCTCCACTCAACCTTATTCAGAGCTTGCATTGTTACATCGACAGCTGAAAGACTTAAAAACGAACTGAAAACACTAAAATTATTTTGGTTCACAGAAGGATAGAGTTGCAGGGACAGCCTCTCTGAGCTTACTAGCATTATACATGTGTAATACATAAATTCTGTTCTGATTGAGCGACAGGACAATTAACGGATAGGAAAAGGCCGAAAACGTCCCATGTTTCAAGGTTTAATTAATATAAGGTGCCTTTGATCAGTGATCTTTGGGGTATTTTGTGGAGGTCATTTAAGCCCTAATAAAACGCATCTTCATCCTTGACAAAGGCTGAAAGGCAAAAACAACAGAATTGTGCTACCATCATTGTTTACACTTACTGTGAGGATCTTTCAAGACTTAAACCGAGACTCCACAGAGCATTTAGAGAGCCTCCCTGTGTTTAGCAATACACAAATGCCAGGCATGGGCAGCCGAACGGGTCTGGGTCAGTGGACCCTTCTGATCAGCCAGGGGGAGTCAGCCCCTTCTGACAAACACAACACAAATCAAGGCTGAGGTCAATTTTCCTTCAGCGACGCATCATTCACCACAAAAACATGGCCTCCGTGCTCAAGGTTCCCATGGAAACAGTGAGGCCGTATTTGAAAAACGTATTTGTTTTCAAACCCAGATCACACATTTTCACGTCGGCAACATCGCACTCAAAAAAAAACAAATCGGCAAAGCACAAAGAAGGCCAGCGAACGGGTCGAGGTTGCACGGCGTATGAAACAAAACAGCACCAACCTGGAAAGGTATGCGGATTCGGGGACCCTCTCTTCAGGCACTTAGAACACAGGACATGCACCGAGTAGTGGAGTCCAGGCCATTCCAGCAGGAGGACATTCAGCTCTTCCACCAGGGGGGTTATTGCTTGCCAGGCGGTCCAGATATTCGGCAAAGAGGCGTGGCTGGCGATGGACAGGGTCTCGGCCTGCAGCCGACTCCGGGAGGGCCTGTAGGTGACCACCACGGGCACTTTGCCCCGGTAGGCGAAGATCTGATGCCTGCCGTCCGAGCGCTGCACCACGTGGCTGTTGATCTGCACGCTGTAGCGCGCAAACAGCCCCGGGGGGAAGAGGAACGGGAAGCCATACTCCACCTGCAGCTGCTCCACCGAGAAGAGCTGGCCGGCCACGCCCGTGCCGCCGTTCACCCAGGTCGCAGGACCACGGGGCTCCTCGTTGCCGACGTGGCCTGGGAACTTGTACCAGACGGCGGCGCCGTTGAGCGGCTTGCCCCGGGGCTTGTTGACGCAGTAGCAAACGCCCATCTTCTCCAGCAGCTCCAGAATGAGCTGCAGGTCCTGCTGGGTCTGGACCAGGGGACTGAGGAGCAGGCGGATGATGTGGGACGGCAGCATGCCGTGCAGCAAGAAGCCCTCCACGTGGTGCTGCAGCTGAGCGGCCCTCACCCGGTCCCCGTCCTCCACCTCCTCCAGCAGCTTCGCCAGCAGAGACGCCGCGTCCCGCTGGAAGAAGACGTTGAGGATGGCGATGAACCGCGGGAGGTTGTGGAAGATGTACTCCTTGAGTGTGGGGCTGTCCTCGAAGTAGAGCAGCTTGCCGCTCTCGTGCAGGTAAGACAAGGCGCTCTGCAGGCGGTCCTCGGTCAGGCCTGCCTGGAGGCCCAGCCGTGCCGAGTCCCACCAGGAGAGCCACAGGCCCCGTGGCTTGGTGTGCAGCTCCTCCAGCATCTGCCAGGACTTTGGCAAGATGCGGTGCAGGTTAGGAAAGATCTCCCGGTGCTCTGCCACGGAGGCTAGCTTCTCCCTGAGCCGGCAGATATTCCGCTGCGCGCCCTCACAGCTCACGCAGAGAACGGGCGACAGTATCTGCAGCCGGTGGTTCAGCAGGTACTGCAGCTGGGCCTTCTTGCGGCGGAGGTTCTTGTCCGAGACGCCATAAAAGAGGACGTGAGGGCTGCACGTCCGGACGTCATAGCCCTGGTCCAGGGCCTGGTCCACTTGCAGGACAAAGCTCTGCAAGCAATCCGTGTCTCGCTTCTCTTGCAGCGAGATCTGCCTGTGGATGTCCAGGCACTTCTCCTCGACCTCCGCCTCCTCACACAGGTCAGTGTGCGTCCCCACAATGCACACCACGGCGTGGGGCACTTTGGCGCCGAGCAGGTGGAGGAAATGCCCGACGCTGGCATAAAAGTTACGGGGCACGTACGTTTTCAAGTTCACCACCAGAATGTACAGAGCGCCGGGGGAGAGGAAAAAAGGCTTGACGAGGTCGTAGTTCTGCTTCCCGGATAAATCGTACACTATGAACGTGAGGCTCCGGTCGGCGTCCGCTACCCAGTTCGTCACGTCGATCCCATCGGTTCCCAGGGAAACACGATCCTCCTGCGGTCTGTTAACGACACACTGCCTCAGCCTGGTTTTACCTGCATTCTTCAGTCCCATCAGCACCAGTTTTAACCTTGGCTTTATCGCTGGCTGAGAATTTGCAAGTTCTTTCTGATAGGCTGCAATATAGGGAATGCCCTTCATGCAAACCTCATAGGGAGGCTGGATAAGTGGGTTATCTTTAACTTTCCAAATGTTGACTCTGGCAAGTTTTCCAAAATTGTCGGGAAGAATCGCGATTTGGTTACCTTGCAAAACCAGTTCCTCCAGTTTACTCAGATCCACAATAGAATCAGGCAGGAATGTTATCCTGTTATTGTCCAACCACAAATTAGCCAGCCTCACTAGCTGGCCTACTTCTTCAGGAACAAATTTCAGTTTATTTCTGCTCAAGTACAGCTCTTCCAGGTCTGTAATCTCGAGAACAGCCAGGGGGAATTCCTTAAAAGCATTTGACGAGAGGTTGAGCATTTTCAGCTTCTGCAGTTTGCTGAAAGACGGTGGCAGAGCCGTCAGGAGATTGCTGTCCAGCATCAGGCTCTCCAGGTTCTTCAGGCAGCAGAAGGCCTCGGGCAACGCAGAGATCAGCGTGCTGCTCAGCCACAGGACCTTGATAGACTGCAGCGCGCCGATCTCGCCAGGCAGGCCCTGAAATCGGTTCCCAGAGCAGTCCAACTCCTCGAGGCTGCACAGCTCCAGCACCTCAGGGGGGAACCGGTCCAGCTTGTTGTGGTCCACGTCCAACGCGCGGAGCTTCCGGAGCTGGACGAAAGCCCCCGGGAAGAAACGCAGCTGGTTGAAGCTGACATCCAGCTCCTCCAGGTTCTGCAGGGCGCCGACCTGCGGGGGCAGGCTCCGGATCTTGTTGTGGCTGAGGCAGAGCTTCTTCAGACCCCTCAGCAGGCCGACGTCCTCGGAGACGCAGACCAGGCAGTTGTGGCTGAGGTCCAGCTCCACCAGCTGATCCAGTTCGAACACAACCCGCGGGACGGCGGAGAACTTGTTCCTGCGGAGCACGAGGACCCGCAGGTTGGAGAGGGCGGCGCCCAGTCCCTCTGGTAGCACCAGGAGGGAGTTGTTGCCCAGGTTGAGCACCTCAATCTCACCGGCATCATCCGGCAGGGTGATCTTCTGGCTGTTTTGTGCACTAAGGGTGAGCTGACGCAGGTTGCTTCTCAGCTTCCTAGAGCGCAGGGCAGCGTCCCTCCACAGCCTGGCTGTTTTGAGATTGTTCTCCTTCTCAGTCATCGTGTCGCAGGGAGAGCCCTCGTCCTTGTTTTCACTGAGGCAAATCATCCTTTCAGCATGGTTGTCTTTAGCCATGCCTCGCCAATTCCCGTGCTCTGCACCATATTCGTTACGAAGTCAATAGCAGCAACAACAACACAGCCTTCGGGAGGCGAATAGACGTCTGGCTTTTCAATCGCATCAAGGCGGCGGAGACGGATCAGCGCCGATTTATGCATCCGCTTTCCCTGCGCCATTGAATACGAAACAACAGAAGCTTACCGCAATGAATGAGTCCACTTTAAACGTAGGAGCGGTCAGGTCCGAAAGGCAGGCGAGTCGCCAGCCATCGCCAGCGCGTTCTCCTGTACCACGACATCCACACACTTCCCGGTAGTAAGCGGACGACAAAAAATAAAATCCGATTCAAATAACAAGCGTTTGCAGAATCTTCCGAGCTCGCTCTGAGCCTCCACCCAAGTTCCCCCGACTGCAGTCGTAACCGCTCTGAGCGAGTAGTGCTGCAGCAACGCCTTAGAGCACACTGCGTCAGAATCATGAGCCGACGTTCCTGGAGGTAACAATAAGAACAGATGAAGAAAAGTCGTCACTGGGAAAGAATGGCGGAGTTTAAGACAACAATACGGGGATGAATTTAGGCAAATATAGTGCGGAATAGGTGGCAGTCTGTTTTATTCACTGGAAAAAGAATTCCCCTTTCGCCTTTTGATATCCGGGTTGTTTGAAGAGAAATAAATCTAGTTTATTGAAAGTGGCCTCTAGCTTGCTAGATAACAACTAATCTGAGTTTAAAATGCATTCTCAAAACACTTTGTTATTATCAATATAGTTTTTGTATTTTATTTGTTTAAATCATATGGGAGACAGTTTTTATTTTTTTTATCAAACTACGAAATATTTTCTTTCTGGTGCTGTCTCGGTCTCGCTTATATACGATACATCATTACAACACGATTTTAAAAAATATTGTCAGGAAATTTTATGCAAGTGTAGTGTTTTAGGGACTAGGAAAAAATAGTCCTACTTCAGTTCGAAGCTGGTGTCCTTTGTTTCAGAAAATAGAGGTTTTGTCTCCACCCAGCGGATAGTACCTGTATCTACCACTTACAACAGGTATAATATGAATAATGGCCGGTATAAGGATGACTATTCTGAAAAACTGCGAAACCACGAGAAAACGTGCAATTACGACGTTTTTCATTTTGGGAGAGTAAAAAAAAAGGGGGATAGAGTACAAAATAACCTTTGGCTAGATGTATTGTGTCATATTTAAGAAATGTGATATTTCTGAACGAATATTTATTTTAATTATTTGAGGGACACAAAAACTTTTATAAAAATGGCAGCTCTTGTTAAAAAAGAGTAGCATAACCTATTATTGAAATAAAGCAATTATTTCAATGATCAAAATCTAAAAAGTATATAATTATTTCTAAAAGTTTCTTAAAAAAAGTGTGCTTTTGATTTGGTTATCAATTGTGGGACCTTTCAAAGACGTAACACGTAAAGCACGTTGCTGCTATGCCTAAGGTTATGTTTGCTGATATGCTGCATGTCTCCAAAATTAAATAAATCAATTTCTTAATCTCATTCGGATGGTAGATATACGATTAACAAAGCTTGAAGGCTTTGGTAAACAGTCAAAAAATCTGAAAGTGGTGCAATTAGCATTCAGTGTTCAGCAGACTCATGGATTCATTAAGAGAGCCAACCTTTGTTGCGAAGGAAGACATCGGTGAAGGAAGCACAGGTTTATCCTTTCTGATGAATCGGTAGATTGTGTTTACAGTATAGCATACTAGTACATTCACACTGCGTACTAGAATAATGTAATCCATAAACAGCAAATGCGCCAAAGACCAGCTACGAGACGAGCAGGAATAAGACGGGTACCAGTGAAGAACCCTCTCTCTTTTTATTAGGATGAAAAGCGGGACTTGGTATTAAATATTACAAAAACATCAGCACCGACAGAGCAGCCAAATGGGCTTTGTGGGTTCCCTGCGCTTCTTTGCACTAACGGCTCTCTGAGTTAGTCTGCATTTGTTTTGGAATTCATGAACGTCAACAGGGTGAAAATGTTCAAACCTAGTGGAAATGCTCACAAGTACATGCCAAAAGTCAGTCGCAACAGATAAACGGATAATTAAAAAAAATAGGTGGGAAAACAGTCAGGACCTCTTACGCAATCACAGCTGAAAAGAGCAGGTTTTGCGGGCCGCCAACATCAAAGTTAACAGGATAGAGCCCCAAAGTCTCCCCGCCCCGCTATTATTTAAGCCTATAACAGAACACCTTAACCTGAACCATGTGAACTGTATCACATTCAGGTCACAGAAACTAAATGTTCTTTCTACCATGTCCATGACCCATTTCTTATTACCAAAAAAACCAAACAAAAGATCTCCTCTGATACACCACCAACCACCAAGCATTTAATTACCATAAAGTCATTAACGACTTGTGTTCCTCGTTTAATTAGGAATGTTCGAAACGGTAAATTCAGGGCATCCTTACAATTGTGAACAATCATCATGCTATTACCAAATTTTGGAATCTTGTTGAGCCGAGGCTTCTGAAAAACATAAGAAAGAAGCTAACTGCTTAAAAACTCCACTCCAGCAATCCTGTTATTCAGAGAAAGCAGAGAATTTTCTGTGTTATTTTCTGCCATGTTCCAAACCGATCCTCTCATAACTGCAAGGAAAAACCTCCACAAATTCAATATTTCAGCTAACTTTAAATTATCTTGTAATAGCATGTCAGTATATTGTGAGTTGACAAACTGACAAAAAAAGGCCATCTTTTCATAAATGGTAAATGTTTATTATCATTTTAAAAAAAAGAAAGACAACAGAAAACAGGTTGTAACAACAGCACTTATTAAGCACGTGTTCATCGATCTGTGCAAATGTTTTCATTTAATGCATAAACAACCCAAAGCCATCTTGTCAAAGGTTAAAAGATAATGTCTGAGGCTTTTAAAATTGAAAATATAGACCTTGATCTCCAGCTACAGAGTTGGTATGGCACAAGTCCAGATGATAAGATAATTTTACTTTCACAATCGTGTGCACAATTTGCAGAGAATTCTGTAAAAACAGTAAGGGGGGGGGGTTGCTGACCGTAACATCGTTGTGAGACAAAGTGCAAAGAGAGAGGGGTAAATCCCAATTTGAAAGACCCTCTCCAAAGCCGCCCCACCCATTTCAAGGCCCGTGGCGTCTGTCCCAGATTGTGGCAGAGCGTGTTTGTAGGAGGGAACAGTTATTTCCTGCTGTACGGGTTGAAGGGGGGCGGGGCCCCTTCCATGGGGGCGGAGCTGGGCACGCTCAGTAGCTGCCCGGCGTGCATGCGCTCATTGACGCGGAGCTGACAGCCGTCCTGCAGCATGCGTAGCGCGATGCGCGCGATGTTGCGGGAGTCGTCCAGTCCACAGTGAGGCCGACCCTCATACTCCAATCCCAGCTTCTCCAGCATGCTGCTCAGCTTGGTCTGTGTCCTGGGGACCTGGGGAGGGGGGAGGGGGGAGGCAACACTCGAAAAGTGACCACCGGCTCAAGTCGCTTCAAAATAAGACCCAACAGGGGTTCGGAGCCAATTCCTCGGAGGCCAAACGGACTAAATACGACCCTTTACAGTGTGAAAAGACAAGGATGACCATTTCCAATGTAAGAAGTCCTCCGTGTATTTTATTTCCATAAAATGGAATGCTTGTTATCCTGTATAATCGCGTAATCGCTTTCACGGTCTGCCTATCCACAGTTTGAGCGCTCAGTAGAGGAAGACGCCAAAGCAAAGGCTCACCTTGTAAAAGTTCCCGTAGGACTTCCGGATGTTGATCCACTTTCTGGCAAACTGAGGATAGCGGATGCCACTTACGCGACACTGAATGTTCAGGAATTTACTCATGTCCCAGGCCCTGGGGAGGGGACAGAAGAAGAAAACATACCTGTGGCGATTCCATTTTTCTGGACACCACCGAACACGGACGACCCAGTTCTGCACGTGCCGGCCATACGGGCATCCACCCTCCCCCCTGGGCCTACCCATCTGTCAGGACAGCATATTTGTACTTGGTCCCCAGCTCCTTCTCCTGGAGCCAGGACACAACTCTCCGGAGGACGTCGGGAAATGTGTCAGCTTTGTCCACCGTATCCTGGCGAGAACATTTTTTTAATTGGTCAGTTTTTACTGATTCGTTCTGGTTTTCAACACACTCACTGCAGCCGCGATTATGCAGTTCCGCAGGAAAAACTTCTTCGATTTATGCTATAAACTGTGTGTGGAGCATTATCCCAATAATTCCCGTTCTCGTTAAAACAATGTGCGATGTAGTTTAAGGCTTTGATAAACATATACACAAATGCGATAATTCAGTTGAGAGAATATATATTCAGAAAATGACTGAAATGAACCACGTCTAACCTGTGATATACCAGTCAACTGGATGCAAAAGTCCGAGAGCTTTGTGTTGACCTCGGGCCTCACGTACTCCTGAAACGTGTCCTCCTGAGGAAGAATTCACGGTCGTTACTCACCCCTTCCCTTAATTAAAACGTACCCTCTCACACAGTTGGGGCCAATCGCAGTCAACGATAAGACTTAGCCCTGCACCAGAGACCAATCGCCAGTCACTGCAGCATGGCTCTTCTCAATTTATCGGATCAATCAATTATAGGCGAATTAACGTAGGCCATCTGATAGGCTAGTGACAAGGTTGGCAATAGAAGCGCACAGGCATTCCTTTGTCACGATCAAGCTAAAAAAAACAAAAAACGAAATCCTGTAATGCAAGAACAAACACAAGCCTCCTCCCCGCACTCACGATCTCCAGCGTGTGCGTGTTGACCAGGACCATGGGGAACTCGATGATTTCGTGCAGGAAGTCAACGGGGTTGTTCTCCTCACAGGTGGCCTCGAAGTCCACCACACAGATGTAGTGGTAGTAGGTGTCGGTGGGCCAGACCTCCGCCGCAGACTGGGTCAGCTTCTGCCTTTTATAGTAGCTCTTTAGTCGCTTCTTCAGAACTTCCTTAGCACCCCTGACACCCCGAGAAAACACCCAGACACAGAGATGTCACAAACTCCACCAATCGGTTACCAAAAACCCAGACAGAGATGTCACGAACTCCACCGATCGGTTACCAATACCCAGACAGAGATGTAATGAACTCTACCGATCGGTTACCAAAAACCCAGACAGAGATGTCATGAACTCCACCGATCGGTTACCAAAAACCCAGACAGACATGTCATGATTGGTTACTCTAAATTAGACATTATATAGACACTACTCATTTTATAAGCACAACACTTAACATTTAATGTTTTTATTTGAGTTATAAACATTGCTAATTTTCTATCTATCTATCAAATTGCATAGCAGGCCCACAGAGTGAACGTTCACCCATCTCGTCCTAATGTTCACCCAACGTTCAGTTCGCCCATCTCGGCCCAACGTTCAGTTCGCCCATCTCGGCCTACCTGGTGTCCAACTTCAACTCGGCCAGCTTCACCTGAAGCTGATCTTTCATCATGCGGTTGATGTGACCATTAGCAAGGGCGATCTCTTTATACACCGGATCACTGAACTCCCCCTTGATTGGTGGAACAGGGGCATTGGAGTCTTCCACAGGGCTGCACTTCTTGCTGTGAACCTTGGCCTAGCGGATAAAGGATCTGTAAATCTGGACTCCATTGCTGATATAAATTTCCTTTGAATAACCCCTAACCTGACATAAATCGACTGACGAATACAAATTATCAATGTTTGAAAAGACTGAGCATTCACATGCATCTGTCACAAGGTAGTAAATTCAAAGACCAAAGCGTTAGATATTGACAGCCTGTCGGTTAAAGTTTTAAAATAGTATTAATAATTTCACGTACAACATATCCGGCTAAATGTTGTAATTAATATATTTAATATTTCCTTTTAGCGATTCTGAGGAGACCCCCAGCGCTGTCAATCACGAAAAAGAAACTTACAGATGTTAGATACAGATCCTCACTACACACAGTCGTGTGAAATAATTTTTCTATTTTTTTTAATCAGCGAGGCAGCACTGACAGGGACTTATACAGAGATATAATATAATAAACAGCAACGTGACAATTAACTAACTACACTGCACAGAATGTAAGAATAAAACTAAATAAATTGACGGCACCCGAAACGTGAAAAATGCATGTAAATCGCAAAAATCAACGTAGTTCAGCCTTAGACTTACGTGGGAGCCGTCCTCCTTCTCGAGGTCATTAGGCAACTCCACATTTTTTCCCTTGTGACATACATTCTCTTTTTGGTCCTCCATAACTAACAACTTAATAAACTCTAAGAAAGAAAGAAAAACCCTAGCCCTTTGGTCTGGCGTGTACTTGTCTGTGCACGCTTTGCGCGTAATTCCCGCTAGTCAGTTTCCCACGGTTTACTCTGCTTTCGTTAGGCCTAAAATTTGCGTGTATTAATTTGGTTAAAACCACAAAGCAAGTTACAAGCTGTTTCGATCACGTCTGTTCCATGTTTTATTTTGTTCCCTGTCACTATGTTAGACAAACGCGTTGTAAACATGCGCTACTTTAGAACTTCAAATACAGAAATTCCGCTTTTGCCTGACATAAAATGTACTTCCAGGCTAGCTATTTCAGGCAGACGAAAATTATTTGCGCCACCTATATCTGTGGAGGAATGACTCACACGAGTGACAATGATTGGGTTACGTTTGTTAGGAGAACAGCTCAGAAAGTGGAAGGTGTTGAATACTGTTCGTTTTTTGTAAAAATGTTAATATGCAAAAATAGTTGACAGTTTTTTAAATGGACAAAAAAATTAAGTTCTCAAACCAATCTACACACCGTGATATTGTGGATTGAGTAATCATGTGCGTGATGACGTTTTCATTAATATGAAAACGGAGAACAGCAAAGGGAAATCGAACTAAACCGAGCAGCAGATATTTCGCTCGTAACATTTTGTTTTAAAACAATTGTTTTATTTGAGGGAAAAAAAACCATCCACACCCTTGAGTAAAAGTCACGTTATCCTGGCAATCTAGAGATTAACAGTTTTCCGAAGTGTCAAACATGTAGACTTGATTGACTTTGTGTTGTTACACTCTCATTTCATAGTTGAAACTTGGACAACTTCTTCCCTCTCTGTTGACACCTAAGACAGTATATCTTCACGAATGGCTTGCAAATAAACCAGTTCACATAACACTTAGCTTAACATAATGGAGATGAATTAATGTGTTTACTGTTTCAGAGTACTTTTGAGTAATTAAGAAAGGATATGTGGACACTATTGTGGAGAAGCACCCATCTTTACTAATTAAAAGTGACTCCATATCCTGTCTGATACCATGCCATAGATTCCCATACTAACGATTATAGATGACATGTCATACTTGGCATGTAAGAATATATGTGGAATTTTATTTGCAAAGTAAGTATCAGCAAATGAGTCAGATGTGAATCAGGAACTTTCTGTTCCGTCATCCTGTTTGGGCAGATTCTCAGTCCTGTAACCAGCCCTTGCTAGAACGTCCACTCCCCAACGATGTCAAGTCACAGTATTACAATTTGGCTCTTTGGTAGCAACGAGTTTCATTGTTTCATTATAGTGAATATATTAAATCACAATCGTAATGAAAAACAGAGCTGTGCCGTGAACGGACTAAAACCCCCCTATCGCTGCACAGACGAGAGAAAGCCCGGTTAGTTTGACAGCGGGTACTTTAACTGTGCTGAGTATGATCTCTGACAGAGCTCCAGTGTGTGCCAAGGAGGAGCCATGGTGTACTGCCTCAGTTCTCCCATATAGGTTAGCAAACACACCTTGTATCTTGACCACGCTGGAAATGATTAAATTATGCTAACAAGCAGGGCTCATAGTCCTGTGTGTTTCTGCCAGCCAACATGCTAAAATTTGGTTGCTACAAATCTAAAGCAGGCATGCAGTTTAACTTGAACATGTTAATCTATACAGCAGGTAAAAATGGATGGAGGCACTTAACACTAACACTACAGAACTCTTTTTTTTTTTTTTTTTTACTTTTGGGCCACCCAGTAAGATTATTTGAAGCTTACCAATTCAACAATTTTTTGTTTGTTGAGGAGTTATTATAACAACGTATCTGAAATTCAAGAGGAGCAGGCCCAGCTTTCCACTGTCAAGAAGGAAAAACTCTCCCAGAACTGCATTTTAGAGCCGACTTTCAGTGAAAAGGTTATCCCGTGACATTTCATACTGCCGCCTCTCTCTCTCTCTCTCTC
>JAOVYW010000093.1:7296450-7307314 GCA_025775045.1 Hiodon tergisus
GTGAGAGAATTCCTCTGACTCACGTCTCTGGCATGTTCCTCAGACCCGGGCATTTCTGCCAGAGGAACGATGAAATGCCAGTGACTGTTTGTTGTTAGTGGTTAAGGTATTAGCTCGTGGCCATCTGCATTACATCATTGTTGTGGTGCGCATCCCGTTTGGCCGTCAACAAAACTGAACCGACGAAAAGAAAACCCCACTAACGTGCGTTATGTGTAAATGTACATATTAATTGTAGGATATTCATATTTGAAAGGGGGGTGCCCGTTTCCCGTATTTTTTCACTTCATATATTCCCTTAGTTATGAATAGAGGAAATCACTGTAAAAAAAAAAAAGGTTAATATTGCTCACGTTTTTCAGACTATTGTAACACTGGTCATGTAATTTATGTTTACAGAAATCGTACAGTCCCGAATAAAAGAATTACTATTGTCATTGTCGGAGGTCAACGGGGCTCAGATTATTATTATGATTATTTTTACCTTTCAGCAGACATATCTCAGTTCCAAACGTATCTCTGTACAAGGCATTAAGAACCAAAGTAATTGTGCTGTCGTCTTTAACGGTGTCTGCGTCCGGCGTCCTCTCGTCGTACAGAATAACGGCAGAGTAAAGTCCGGATTTCAATCGGGCTTTAACTTCATCGTCCCCCGAAAGAATCTGGTCCAAAGTGACGGAGCCCTTTGCTCTCCTTCGAACGATTGTGTTACAGCGGATATTCACCGAGCCGCGGATGTGGCCGGCGCTGAAAGCCAGGAAGGATCTGCAGTCCAGAACCAGACATTTCCCACTGTCGTCCTTCAGCAACCTTTTCAAAACGTTACAATCCATTTCACAGAGTTCAGTCATCGTAACCATCTCTCCCCAAGCGTACGCAGTAAAAAATAAATTAGTTTTTAAACTGTAGGCTACAAATATACGAGAGGAAATACGAAGACGCTCATATGTCCTACGCAGATCCTAGATCTGTTGTGCTGTTATTCTCCTGAGAGGATTACTATAGCAGGCAGTCACCTCTCCTTCCTTTTTATGAATGGGGCTTCAGCCGCTAGTTCCATAAAAGGATAGAGACGTCACAGGAATAGTAACGTCATATTCTAGTACCATTCATTAACCCTTCTTCCTTTTCATTCATAAAAAGTAAACGATTATTGAAGGGCGACAATACATTCGATAGCTTATCTCGAACGTCGCAAATAATTGTTCGATCACGCTTTGTTTCGAAATGACAGAACAATAGGTCTAACGATTGTTTGAAGCCTACGGCATTTAAAAATTGTTTTACGCCAAAACATGATCTAACAAAGAAATGGGTTAATGTTTTATTTTATAATATTTTTGGCTTTTTAGAGTAGGACAATGCATTGACATAATCGCGTATGGAGTTTCACTAACACTGCTGCAGATCCCATGTACATACAATAAGAACAAGAAAGTTGCAATATACTACAGAGACGATATAATATAACGAGCCTAGTTCATCGACGATAAGTAAATAAACACACAAAAGAGTGGTAGCGTATTGATGAATAAAAAAACAGACGATCCTGAAGATACTGCCCACGACCCATTGTGGGTGCGACAGCGGCACGGGGTTGCCTAATTAATTGCGTGGTGTCATGATTTTAAATGCAGCAGGCTAGTTGTATGTTCCCACGTAGCTTTCGTCTGACGCGCGTTGGTAGAATGCAGGATCCCGGCGTACCCCCCCCCCCCCCCGCCCCCTTACACAGCTCCTCCGGTTCTTCGCTCGGAATGTGTAGCCATTGAACGCAGTCAGCTAAATTCTGTTACGAGGTTACTGCGCACCAGGCCACCACTTATCATAAGTATCGCATAGAGCAGGCGAACGTAAAAGCAATATTTAAATCAGACAAGATACCCCCGGGTGAAACGCTAGGGGAAGCAAGGGCAACACAGTGCTTTGGGGGAGGGGGGACACTGACAGAGCTCACAGACTTGCTTCCGGAACAAGCATAATCTGAGCATAAAAAGTTATTAATGACTCAAAGTGGTATTATTCATACTCTGTGTTTAAAAAAAAAAATGTTATTAATGGAAAAACGAGACAGGGTTCTCTCCAAGATGCTTTGGAAATGCAACAGTGAAATACTGAACTGGGAACTGTGCTCCAAGGTGAGAGCCTTCTGTCACACTGATGATTTGTTTGGAATAGCGCAGAGATCATTTTTGAATTTTCAAGCTAGGCCTATGTATACTCTGAGTCACTTGGTGGAGGGAGGTAGAGGGTGTGTGTGTAATTGGGTAGCGATCATCTCTCAGCTCCTTTTGATCGGTGGCCTGCTGTGACGTCATCTTCCCGCGGCTTAAAGGAGCCCGCTTTACATTGGTCAGCACCAGGCGACCGGAACAGGGATGACGCAACCGCGTTTGTCCGTCTGATTGTGCCGGGAGTGTGGAGCACATGGGGGAGGCTAATGCGTAAAAACCATAAGCCCCCCGCACCCCAGAGTGGTGCTGTCATGTGACGCTACCTAAACTTGGATTTGACAAAGCACGTAGTATATTTTCAACCTGTCACCCCACAAGTCTGTCCTACTGGGTTGAGCCACTCTTTAAACACAAATTTCTTATCCAGTCACAACAGATTGTAATTATCCGACGTTATTAGGGGCACACTCTGGGAGCCAGATGCTCTGGTTTTGTCGTGGGCCGCCAGGTGAATCCTGGGGGGGGGGGGGCACAGCTGCGAACGAGTGCCACTAATCTGAGCCCCCGGGACTGTCATGGCAACGCCGGCTCTACTTGGAGCCACTCGGAGGAAGCCCCGTGTGGGTCACTTTCCGCTTGTCTGGTGAGGGCTTTTGTGGAACACGTTCAGCTCCACCCTGGCATCCTTCATGGGGCTTAAGTCACTGGGGGTGAGGGTGGAGGGTGTGGGGGGGGTTCCCTTAGTTGGGGATATTTATGTCTCTCAACCTCCTCCGGTCTCCTTCTGGCCTGGTAAACAATCAGTAGTTCATATCCTGGGAATGGAGGAAGGATGAGTCACATTGGTAAAGTGGGGTACAGTGATGAGAATATCTCTCCCACATGGGCCGTTCCTTCCCCGGATGTCTCTTCCTCTCTCAGCGTCGTCTCACTCGCCTGTCTGTCAAGGACAGCCACAGTGAAAACAGGCATCCACACTCGGCATCGTAAAACCCTAATCCATCAGGAGAACGGTGCGTGTGTGTGTGTGTGTGTATGTGTGTGTTTGTATGTCTGCGTATTTGTTTGTGTTAGCGTGTGTGTGTGTGTGTGTGTGTGTGTGTGTTTGTATGTGTGCGTATTTGTTTGTGTTAGCGTGTGTGTGTGTGCGTGTGTGCGTGTGTGTGTGTTTGTATGTCTGCGTATTTGTTTGTGTTAGCGTGTGTGTGTGTGTGTGTGTGTTTGTATGTGTGCGTATTTGTTTGTGTTAGCGTGTGTGTGTGTGCGTGTGTGTATGTGTGTGTTTGTATGTGTGCGTGTTTGTTTGTGTTAGCGTGTGTGTGTGTGTGTGCGTGTGTGCGTGTGTGTGTGTGTGTTTGTATGTGTGTGTATTTGTTTGTGTTAGCGTGTGTGTGTGTGTGTGTGTGCGTGTGTGCGTGTGCGCGTGTGTGTGTGTGTTTGTATGTGTGTGTATTTGTTTGTGTGTGTGCGTGTGTGTACGTGTATGTGTATGTGTGCAAGGGTGTGTGTGCGTGTGTATAAGTATATGTGTGTGTGCGTGTGTATAAGTATATGTGTGTGTGCGTGTGTATAAGTATGTGTGTGTGCGTGTGCGTGTGCGTGTGTATAAGTATATGTGTGTGTGCGTGTGCGTGTGCGTGTGTATAAGTATATGTGTGTGTGCGTGTGCGTGTGCGTGTGTATAAGTATATGTGTGTGTGCGTGTGCGTGTGCGTGTGCGTGTTCAGGAACCGTTGACATCCGGCTTGTCGCTTGTCCTGGGTCGCTTAATGGAGCACCCAGCCAGCCCGGTTTCTGGTGTGAATGGAGAGGGGAGAGCAGGAGGGGAGCCCGATGAGAGGGCCTGAATGTGAGAGTGAGAGACATTCAGCCGCTAGGCCCCCCCGGTCTCTAATTGTCCCTCGCCACAGCTCTCGGTGCTGGGCCACAGAAGACAGGAGTTGTCCAAGGCCCCCAACAGGGCTGTGTGTGTCTCTCTGTTCATGTGCAGTGTGCAGGGATCTCTAGAACTGGGCGTCTAGCACCGTGACTTGGTCCTGTGAGGGGCTGCTTTATGCAACAGCTTGCACCAGCAGCTGATGCACCGGGTTAGCGCACTGTGTCTAAAGGAGAGGGAGTTTAGTGGGTTTTTTCTCCTTCTGCCCTACTTCTTCCGAACAGCGTTACGAACGAAAGGCACAGTCAGCGCTTGGAGCTCAGAGGCGCCAGCCCATGTTGATCAGTTATCGCACAGTGGTTACTGTGTTCCTGTACTTAACCGGGGCTTTAACTGGACCAGGAGAGCCGGAACTAGCCCAAGGGACAGATTCCATACGGAAAAAAACACTCTCTGTTGATGCTGTTTGTCCGCTCTTATTTTAGATTCTATGTTTTTTTCTTTTCTTCTAAGTTCCGTTGAACCACTAAAGGTCCCTCTAAAATCCCCTCTAAAATCCCTCTTCTTTTGGTTTCACGATTTCTGATTAGTCGCCTGACCGGAGGTATGCTTGTGGTCAGTATATGTGAGAAAGACCCCCCTTCCGCTTTGAGAATGAATTCCTCTGCCTTTCGGACATGAGGTACATGCCTTTTGCGGGCTGATGCAGCGGTTATCACCTGAGCATCTGAAGAAGAACACTAGACCAGAGCAAGCTGGACACAGCAAGATAAGCCCCTCCCAGGATCCTCTCTCTCAGCATACAGCTCGGAGGAAAAGCCCATCCTTGAAGGACAACAGCTCTCCGTGTGACGTGGACCCAATCCGAACTCTCTCCCCAAGGAGGGTCCTAGGGTCCTGCAGCTCTTGGTTGATATGACCACTGCATGGTGCGAATGTCAACAGTTCCTGTGGTGGTCGTCTAGTTGGACGGATCGTTCAGGTTTTAGTTAGATTTTTCCAGTATTGGTTAGGTCAGTCCATTATTAAAAGCGTTTTTCTGCCAGAAGCCATTTAACATGTAGGAGCCCATGCAAACTCACGTCCAGAGGGTAAATATTTACAAAAATGCCCCACCAAAATGAATGTTTCACACAGCAAAACTGGGCTAAGATGAAGGGCTGTAGAACTCCACTTGTGTGAACTTGTCGGAGTGAAACATTAATTGTTTGATACAGTGTCCAAAGGAAGCCGGTTTGCGGACAACACACACGTCACAAAAAGCCCACACATGTCACATTTTTCCCCAAATCCAAAACTAACTTTCACTTGGAACTATATCCATAGAAAGATCATTCTAGGACCTCCATAGATGCCAGTAAATTGATCTCGGACACAAGAGCCAGAAAACGTCTAGGATTTGAAAACATTCAAACACTCGACACCTGCTGTTTGTTGCTGAAACCTGGCGGCGCCCGCTCCGCGTAGCCCTCCCCACCAGCAGGAAACTGATTCAGTTTCATTCAAAGCCTCCCTGCTTTGAATAAGCAAACCGCAGAGAGGAAGTGTGGGCACGTGGGCCTGCCAGGTACGGAGTGGACACGCGACCCCCCCGGCACGCGGTACACATCCGGCCAACGGCGGGTGGCGGTGGCAACCCCCGGCCCGGTTCTGTCTGAGGTGGGGGGGGATTATCCCGGCTTGGTTGGGGTGAGGGGGCGGGTGGCAAAGGATGCAGGGTTTGGGATTAGCGGGGGGAGAGTAATCAAACTGGGTGCCACGTGAGTAGTGACAGTCAGTCCCAGAACCCCCCTCGCATCAGCTCCTTCAGATCCACTCGTACAAGCCTGTCTCAACGCTAATGGGCAAAAGTGCTTTCCTAATTACATTACTTTGTGCTGTCAGACCCGATGGCACACCCACTCGTGAGGTGAGGGTCTCTGTCGTCATTCTGCTAATCCAGTGTGAGGACGTGTATTGTAAGATCTGGTGATCTTACATACTGTGCTGTTTGAAATGAATTAATCGGACACAAGAATCCACTTAAACGTTCCACTTAAGAGTCACGTCTATCCAATACAATGTAATTCTGGAAAACAGTCGATTCTCACGAGGGAATCCTTTCCACTGAGGCGTCCTCTACATAATAAGGCAGTAATCCTTTTTTTATCCTCTTTTATTTATTCAAGTGAGTGTTATTAACAACTTCACGGTCAGAGCTGGATCTTTGAAAAAGATGTTCAGTGTTTAAAGCAGACACATATCTAACAGCTTCTAGTCATGGCTTTCGTTGAAGGAATGCTGGTTTTTAGGCATATGTGTGTTTCTCGGTTTGACACGATGCCTACCTGCGTCAGCTTATACCTGCTTGCTGAGTGTCGACCTGACACTCTCTTAAAATGATTTTTTTAGTCTCATTATGTTGTGTGTGGCCCTGGTGCGTATTCTGTGCTGGTGGGAAGGCTGAAGATGACACAAACAGGAAGTGCCATTTGTTGGCTGTTAGGAGGAAAAGCTCCTCTCTTTCATCACCGCTCCCCTCGTCAGAGCAGAGCAGCCTTAAACACCGTTTTTCTGTGTGGACGATTCGATGGTTATTTGAAGTCATCAAGCATAATTTTGTTACTTAGCAACAGTAGCTTCCGACTTAACGCGGCAGGCCCGAGAAATTTGATGGTTCAGGAGGAAAGGCATCTGTGCCCGGTAGAGAGAGAAGGCTTCGCAAGGGTTCGAATCCGTGTACCCCCAGAGTGGCTGGAGAATCGGTCACCATGCAGGGTGAAGAGAACCGGGGGTGGATGCTACCGTCAGCACAGTACAAAAGAGCAGACTAATATCTACAGCTGCAGAGAAGGGAGACCCTAAAAAGGTTTCCACTGCAAGTGTCTTCTCATCCGGCGGAGGTGCATTCAAAGAACAGTCCAACATCAGTCCAGCATCTGGTTAAAGGGGTACAATTTAGCTCAACATGTTGCAACGCACTACACTTTAATGGTCCTTTAGTGGAAAGAGTCCGATACTGTAAAATCCACTTTGTACATCATGTCATGATGTCACGTCAAGTCACGTTTGTCCGCTTGTGAAAAATGACTGCAGAGAAATGAGCTATTGCATACTGGGAATTTGCAGGCCCAAAACTAGTATAGAGTAGCTGTTTGGAGTATGTAGTCTCGAAACTCTATATTCTTTTCAAATGTTTTCTTTTTTTCCGTTTCATTTCTGAGTAAAGGAATGATGAATGGCGTGGTCACAAGGCAGAATGGGTGACGTCTATTTTTAAAAACGGTGGACGGGAAGCTTCACCAGAAAATTCTCAGAGTGCTGCTTCATTGCGACCGTAGCTGAAAATTCCCATCACAGACGTCACACTGTCTTCCCTGTTCACCCTGCCCTCACTTTTTCTTCTCTGTTCACACTGTCATCTCTGTGGCCCGCAGTGCAGATAATCGTAGGCAAAGTTTTTCGTTTTTAATGGAGTATTTCCATATCGCAGTGTTTTACATTGGAAGAGATAACAGCTGCCTCAGTGGGCCAAGGGCTACCGTTTTGCTGGCTGTCAGCGATTACACAGCCCAAACTAACCAGGGAAATGGTTGTTAAAGTAAAACGTGCAGAGGGCTGTCCGGTGACATTACCGACCAGAGAATGAATCAGACGCAAGTAGGAACACTCATATCAACCACAGAGTCACCGCCAATGTAAAGATCAACGGCATGCGTGAACAGGCCTGGGACCCAATCAGAGGCGCTCACTGGCCTATGAAGTCAGCTGACTGCCAGAGCCGAAAGGTAATCTTCCACTGACTGAAAGCTGTTGCTTCCTGGGCAGCCTCAAGACCTCAGGAGAAACTCGTTCGCGGACAGGAGACCAACAAACAGGCATCCACACACACACTCACACACAAATGCATATTCACACTGACAAACACGTACAGAGAGAGAGACCGAGATAGCGTGAGAGAGAGAGATGGTGAGAGAGGAAAAGAGAGAGAGAGAGAGACAGACAGACAGAGAAAGAGAGAGAAAGAGAGAGAGAGAGAAAGAGGGAGAGAAAAGAGGGAGAGAGACAGACAGAGAAAGAGAGAGAGAGAGAAACAGACAGACAGACAGAGAAAGAGAGAGAGAGAGAGAAAGAGAGAAAGAGGGAGAGAAAAGAGGGAGAGAGAGAGAGGGGTGTTGCCAGACACAATGTTGACCGAAATGTATGTCCAGGGTTCCCTGTTCATTTTCACAGCAGCAACAGCCACCAGCCTCTGGTATTCACAGGATTTATAATCCTGGGCTAACATCCTGGCATCCTGGCAGTCAGGAAACCAACGGGGCGTCAAATTTGTCGGCTTGGCTATAAGTTCACTGTGAGCCTAGGAGCTGATAAGTCTCCTGCTCAGGGAAGCCAGGAGGTGCGATCCTCCCTGCCCCTGCCAAAGAAACAAAAAGCAAAGAAAGACACTCACACTCACAATCAGGTCTTTTCAGCAAGGGAGAGTCCTTAACTGATACTCTTATCCTGTATTCCCTGCTTCTGTAGCAGTTTGGGCTGTCCATCTGTACACCCCACCTCACCCCGTCCCACTATCTCCCCCCTTGCTTGTTCTGGGAGTATCGCAGTGGACTGCTGCTGAAATCGGTGTAGCCTGGTGCCAAAACAGGAAGTCGTATGTGTTAAAGAAAGCACAAGTAACCTCCTATTCAATTAGAGCCTCTCTTCTCTGAAGTGACCCCCCTCCCCCGTGTGTAATTTCACCACGTAGTGTGAGTGTGACAGAATAAATTCCCACTGAAGGACGAGTTTAGTTATCAGAAGGTTATGATCAAGAATGTAAAGGAGTCAAGTAAACCTTGGGAACAAAATGGAAGCTCCGACAAATGTGCTTTTCACTGTTCCCCTATAATCAGTTGGCTTGAGTCAGCCAGTTGAGTTGTGGGTGAGCGATCCCGGGGGACCGGAAGAAGACCTGGAGGTGTGATAAGTGACAAGACAGTTTTGTTATCACTTTCACGCCTGTCTCGTTGTTTGAACTTGAGAGCAGGAGTGCCACGTGGAGGTGAAAAAGTCACAGAAGTTTTAGCCTCTGTTTGTGTTTGCCAGGGTTATGTTAAAGGCAGAGTGGCCTTTTCTGTGTGCTCTGGGCCAGTAGGCCGCTTCTACAAGTTAAAGATGTCGGAAACATACGTCATTATGAGAAGTGTGTCCAGGCGCCCAAACACAGTCTCTCAGTTTTAGTTTAGTTTTGTGTCTGACCTGCTAACTGCTGTGCTGAATATGTCAGTTGCACTACGCATCACAAACAACCTTGTGACAGGATGACCCTTTTTTTTAAGGATTCTTCTGCTGTACCTTTAACTCAGCGCCAGGGGCAACGGTTGAGCAGTCTCAGTGTCTTCTACCTTCCTCTCCATCCCTCTCTCTCGGGAGGGAGACAAAGGCCAGACGCAGGAAGTCTCCCGTCACCGTGCCGGTGAGAAGGGAGGAAGATGACACAAGCGACACCTTCCCTCGCCAGGCCCGTGGAGCGGGACCCGCGCTTTGAAGAGTCTCCATCCCTGTCCGTTTTCGGAAAGGTCTGGCCCGTGAACAGAGCTGTGGCTGAGGCCATGGGAGGTGGGGAGGGCGAGGCGTCGGGGCGCATGGTGACGGCCTGTTTCCGCTCACTTAGTGCTCACAAATCTCATTACCCTGTCACCATTAATGCTTCCTGAAATGGTGTCTGTTTGCCGGTGGGTTGTCAAACCCACCACGTGTGTCCGCGGGCCTCCTGTCTCAGGAAGAGCGAATGGTGCTTTCACTGTTAACTGAAATGCCAGACACTACGACTTGGCAGGGTTGCTGAACTCCTTGAAGGACCCGGTGCTTTGAACCGGAAATCCAGAGATGAGTAGCTCCTCCCACCGAACACCCCTTCAGCATCTCTGATAGATCGAGACCCTTGGCTTTGGCAGGGGGGGGCGGCGTGTGAGTTGACAAGAGCTCGTCGGTGGGGAGTAATACGTCATTTTAACAGGTGTGAGCTTGCACAGACACAAGCGCACGTTTAGGGGCTGTGTTGCTGTGTATGCTTTATTCTCCCAAAAAACAAAACCAGCCTGCGCTTCATGCGGCAGAGGAACCAAAAGAACCAGAGGAACCAAAAGAACCAGAGGAACCAGAACTCTGTCGCGCACGGTTGCCGCTGTGATTCAAGGTAAACACTGACAGATGTTAGACAGCTGTGGGCGTGCATCACTGTGTCAGGCTCCTCCCACTTGTTGCTTTAGTTATGTCCAGGCCCAAGCATAACAAACGCGGTGCGTGATTCCTCGTGTCTGTTTCGCTTGGACTCGGTTTCCTGGCAACCTGTGTGACTCTTTAGTAAAGCAACGAGGCGGTGCACGGGGTTTGTCCCAGTGCCAGGCTTTGCCTGTTTACTCCATGGGCTGGTGGTAATTCTCTTTCTCCTTAGCTCATGGGCTTACAGTGCTAACCTACATGCACATTACCAACACACACACCCACACACACACATGCTGTTCTTGATAGCTTGAGTAGAGATAGAGACTCGTTTCTGAGAAAAGGCGCTTGTTGCCTAGCCTCAGCCTGGTTTACTGGATGCGCGTTGAGCAGCATGGTGTGAAGAGTGGAACTGCAACGCGTTGGCAGCGACCTGGATCAGCTCTGGGATCCGCTCTGGGATCAGCTCTGGGATCAGCTCTGGGATCAGTCTCTGGGATCCGGTCTGGGATCAGCTCTGGGATCAGCTCTGGGATCAGCTCTGGGATCCACTCTGGGATCAGCTCTGGGATCAGCTCTGGGATCAGTCTCTGGGATCCGGTCTGGGATCAGCTCTGGGATCAGCTCT
>JAOVYW010000093.1:7323448-7337875 GCA_025775045.1 Hiodon tergisus
CCCCCCTCGTGCCAACGCCCCCCCCCCCCCCCACACACTATGAAGTAGCTATTCAAATCATTACTATACCTCTGAAGTGTGTAACCACTTCTTCAAAGCTGGAAGACTGCCACCCAGAATTGAAATGCTTGTCATTTGGGTAATTCTGAAAGTGTGATTTCCCTTTTTGCTAAAAAAAAAAAAAAAATAAGACACCACAAATACAGGAACCATACAAAAGTAGAAAACGAGATTAAGTATTTTCAGAAAACGTCTTTCGCTGTGGAGTTGAGCACGGCCTCGTGGCTCGTCTTCTTGGAGAGTTCGCTCTGCCGAGAACGAGAAGACGGTGCATTTTCATTAGGCATCAGGTCGTCAGCCAACGCGAGCCAACGCTGAGAGAGCAGTTAAACCCCGGTACTGGGAGAGTTCACAGCCCTCACTACAGGAAACGCACAGCGAAGGGCGACTCACTGTGAATTCAGAGTAGCTGCCGATACGTATGTGCTTCTTTTCACTGTTGAATTCCTGGAGCGGTGTCCTGTGGCTGGTCTCCAAGACCTTGCTCTTCTGCTGGGCCTGAGACGGTGACACCAAACAAAAACCGCTCTGCGCTGAAGCAACAAACTGAACGGTACAGAAAACATGGTCTGCTTTCATTTACATCTTAGACCAGTAATGTCTTGGTGGGGGGGCATCAGCCAAGGGAAAGTTTTTGCAAGGCATGAAATTGGCCCCCGGCCAGGAACTAAAGCCAAAAGCTCCTCAACTGCACAACAGTGCCACCTAGTGGATATAGTAAATCCACAACGTCAACTGGAGCTATAACGAATTAGCGGTGGACCCAAATACCATTTAGAAGTCCTTTAAACAAAAACAGGACCATGAATGGTGGTGGGGGGGTGCAGCCAGGTACCTTGGAGGCAGACGTTGGGGGTTTACCCGAGACACTGAGGATGGTGCTGGATGAACTGCTGGTGGTGGTGGTGGTGTTGGTGCGGTGCATCGTCTGGTTGGGCGTCTGTGGGAAGGTGGGCGGAGTGAGGAGAGGGGCGGGTGGACTACACACGGAAACCATTTGCATCACTACCGAGAGAGTTGCCCTAGCAACAAAGAATTTACCTTCCTCATCTTGCTGGGAGTGACGTCTGATCGAAGACCAGCATGAGGCCTCTTAGTTGGCGTCTTAAACGGGGTGGTCTCCGCTTTCTTGGTGGTCTGTAATTAAAAAAAAAAAAAGTGACCCTTATCACATCCCAGCAGGGCAGTTCACACAGAAGTGAAGCTACCAATCGCCAAGCAGCAAAAACAATTAACTTGTCTTATAACCAGTTACCACACATAAAAACCAGTGGGCAGTGAGACATGAAATGTCCTGGAGTATATTGGGTCGTTCCCCACCTCAGGGCATCTGAGGACCATGTGAAGACATTTTTTTCTTACATTAAAGTCAGTGCTACACACAGCCGTTTTTACAAAGTTAAGCCGTCGACTCACACGCTCGTTCTTCTCCTTCCCTCTCTGGACTCGGTGCGCCTCCCACTGGCTGGAGATGTACTCCATGACCTTCTGACCTCGCACCAGGAGGGCGGATCCCTCTGCCCTCTCCCACTCCTCCAAGCCCGCCCTCAGCTCCTCCTCCAGCTGTTCAGAGACGCACACGCATCCCCGTTACCACACATCCCGCCACGTGGGTGGCACGTAGCCAAATTGTGCACGATCACCGTGCTCTCCTGGTCACAATCAGCAAATGGCACAAGTTGGATACGAAAGAGCGGGAAAGGGCTCAGTCTCCGCTTTGGATAGCGCCTTTACCGACCGAGCCACTTGGGAGACAGGAACCCTTCCTATGGGAAGCAAGCTACCCGGAAGTTTTCAATAAAACATAACTCACACGGGTTCTTCCACAACTTACTCGGAGCAGAGGCTCATAAAATTGTTTAAACGTGTGACAGGCACTAAGACCAAGTGCATCATCCAAAGGAGACCACTGGTAGCCGATGTGGTCAGGAGAAACATCCAAGCCCCTAGTGGGATGAGGCACACAGAAAGACTGAGCATTTAATGCTGGATCTTTCCAGTTGCTGATTAACAGCAACCTGTCATGGAACAAATGAATGAGTTTTTAATTTAGTCGTTAAATGGCAGACTATCAGAAGGGAGTTGGACACCATTGTCAGAACTGGTTTGGCCCTTACCTTGGGCAGGATTTTCTGCACCTTCACCCGCTCTTTGGCCTCTTTGAGCAGAGCTCCACCTCTGTTGGAAAACCGGTTGGGATCTGATGCCTTCTTCTGCAGGGTAAACGGGACTGTGTTAAACAACCAGAGGGAATGGAAAACGCTTCTTTTGGGGTGGAAATTATATCTGGTCCATATGGGCCGTAGCGTCTGCCGGTTTCCGGGCTACCTCTGGGTTCGATTCAAATAATTAAGGGGCAGAGTGGAACGAGAACCTGCAGACAGTAGGGGGCCGTGAGCGCCAGGCCGAAGGGCCCCACCACCGCACCTCAAAGTCCTGGAACAGGGCCCAGTTCTTCTCCCATTTCTCCACAGCCTCCAGCAAGGTGCGCGCCTTCTCGTAGCACGCCCGCACCCGCGTTAACTCCTCCTCGTGACAGGTCAGCAGCTCCTCGGTGAAATTACCTGCAGAGGGCGGAGGACAAGGGAGCGCTGCGAACCAGGGCGGTCGAAGATCCACGGTAGCTTTAATCAAGGTTGTTCCTCCACAATTCATAAAACGGTTAGGAATAACCCGTCATCATTATCTATACAATTAAAATTAAAATCTCCTGTTCCTTGCATTGGCTCAGTGGGTAAAACTCTTACCGGACAGCGCCTAAAATGGTCTCCAACTTACAGTAGGGAACAGGGCACCGACCCAACTGGCCACCGACGTACTTACGGTCGCAGAAGTGGGAGTTGAACGGCTGCCTCTGCTCCGGCCCAAACATGCACTTGTCCCACAGCAGAACCAGCTCCTGTCGGACCTTGTTAATCACGTCCTCCAGCCGGGCCTTCTGCAGCACCTCCAAACGCTCCACCTCGTTCTGCCACTGCAGAGATGTAGGAACTTCACAGCTGCCGCCCGACATCCCTCGGCTGAACCTCGACAGGCTAACAATCCCCGAATTGATTGATTGATTGATTGATTCCTCACCCGAGCGATCTCATCAGAGAGAGTGGCCCGCGTGTCACTCTGAAACTCCCTCTGCTCCTCGTCCGGACAGTCCAGTCTATTCCACAGGCTGAGAGACCGCCCCTTTAGTTCATCCCGAGTAGAGATGAGCGATTCCCGCTTTACCTCAAGCTAGACCAAAAAAAAAAAAAAAAAACTCACTCATTTATTTGGCAGAATTAAATAAGGCAGAATACATTCCGGGTAAAAAGGGGCAGATACACTAGCATAATACTAAAAAACACTAAAAAGCACAGTGCTCCGGTGGTGTTAGTACAGTGCAACATGTACCAGAAGATTTGACATCGATAAGAGGACACGGGGCCACGGGGCCACACCTCGGGTATCAGAGTTCTGACCCAGGTTCCAGTGAGGGCCTGGCAGTACCTGACAGAGCAGCAGCTTGAGGGCCTTTATGTTCTCGTGCGTGAGCAGGAAGATGTCGGCGTCGTTGCACACGGACTCCCTCTCCAGGCTGGTTTCAGGCTCGTGGCCCATCTCAGCCATCAGGCGGCCAATGTCCTCCCTGAGGCCGGAGAACACCTTCACTCTGGATTTCTACAGAGAAACACAAATGACAACCTCGCTTGGGGGGCCACGTCTCTCAATAACAGACGCAGGAGGACACCAATTCAGCTGTAGCAATCCAAGGCTTGGGAAAACTGACGATTCTAGATCTCAAACTGTAGAAACAAGCAGTAAGGGCTGTGGTCTCGACCAGACACCTGCAGTGTGGGCAACGCTGAAAAACAAGCTAGTTAAAACGACAGCGGTTTAACAAGAGAATGTGGCGATACGAAAAGCACAAGCAGACAAATTACGCTCTGAACATTTCACTCCAGAGCAGGAGTCTGACAGCAGCCAAGACGGGTGTACCAGGGTACCTTCTCCTCGCCCAGCTGTTTAAGGTGCTCTCTGAGCTCCTGCAGCTGTGTGCGAGACGGCACGCTCCCGGTGGGGACGTAATAGGGCGTAGCGCACAGCTCCTCGCACAGCTCCTCGTCCTGCTGCTGCAGGCTGCACAGCTCCTTCAGACGGTCACCCTTCTCCTTCAGTAGCGCCTCCACCCGCATGCGAAGGTTCTTCTCCATCTGTAGCACCGTAAGGTCGTCTTCCAGCTAGGCGGCGGGTGGGGTGGAGGGGGGAGACCCGTCATTACCCATGGGCGCCGTTGTTGGACAACATGCAAACCAATGCCCCAGGACCTGGCAATCGCCTCCAATTACTCTAGTTTGGGTCCTTTTCCACATTTTGTTCCCTTTCTCATCACATCAAACACCACTTAAACATTCTCACAGGAGCAATCATCTCATCACTCCTTAGAGCAAAAAAGTGGTAACAGCACTAATCACCCAGCCGTTTTGCAAAGAGACTGAAGACACAGAGCTGCCTCTCAGGGACTCCCTACTTTTAAAAGGTCTACAGAAGACAACCGGTGTAGAACTCCACTGTCAGGATGAACAGCTCACACTTACCTTGTATGGTTCTAAGGACATTTCCTGATACAAAGTCTCCAGCTGCCTCTGGAAAGAGAGGATGTTGGCCCCAATGCGATGTTTCAAAGCTTCCTCCTCAGTGATCATATCGTTCAAAAGGACCTATGGGACAAGCGAGGGAGGGGCAGGGCAGGGCAGGATTTACAAACGCAGCCTTACAGAAAACAAATGGCACAACAGTTCAAAAGGCCCTGTGGGAAAACCGATACGGAGGGGTGTATGGGTGGGGGCAGGATTTACAAAGGCAGCCTTAGAGAAAACAAGCGGCACACTTAAATGACAGTTTAGCTGCTGCATCGTTCACCTCTATGTGCTTCTTCACCGTCTCCATGCGCTCCACCCTCTGGTCCTCCAGGATGCCAATGCTGTCCCAGATATCCACCAGCCTGGCCATTGCCAGGTTGATGCCCGTCACCAGAGAGAACGCCAGAGCTTCACTGCAGAACAAGGGTGGCAGTAGTCAGTGACAGGGGTTTAACGACAGGACCTGCAGTACAGACTGTATGGCAAAAAAAAATTAATTCAGAAAGACTGCACGGTCACACAGTGCAGTTTAGGGCATCACTAATGGTTTAACCATTTTCTTTGAATGACAAGTTCGTTGGAGAACCAAATCCTCCAAAACACCCCCCCCCCATTGCATTAATTGCTTAAAATAATTACGCCAAAAGCGGATTCGCCATTCGGTTTGGTCACTCACTGAATGAAACAATAACCCGGCGCAAACACTGAACAACAAAATTCACATTGGATAGTTCTTCTCAACATGGTTGGCTAATTGAGCATCACAACAGACAAAGCGACGGTTTTCCAAGTTGTCCCTAATAGTACAGTTTTCCCACTTCTGGGGCTATTATCAAGCGCCTCTGTAAAGAAAGCCATTTTCCACACTATTGGACAAATGTTATGCAACATTTGAACAAGGCATATTACATTAAACTCTGTTAAAAGAGACGTTGCATAGAGCTGACGTCATCTTTAAAATTTCTTTGGTCTTAAAACAAAACTAGACATAACAAAAGCAAAAAGGGTGAAGATAGTATCGTTTATAATTTATTGAAAAATATCTAAATGACGAAACCGATATTTTATATATATGAGGGACGTAAATGCGCATAACAAACCCAAACTGACCGATTTCGAAAAAAAGTCAATGAATTCCACTAAAAAAATATTTCCTACTAGTTTAACGTAGAAAGGACGACATTTTCAGCCAAAGTAACCCCAAAATGCAGATTTCTTAAATACACCGCAAAGTCAGTTGAATATAATCTACGAGCCAACATCTTTACATAAATTGTACAAACCTGTTTGCCCGAAAAGTACTAAACGTTTCAACCTACATTTTATTACAAAAATAGCGGTGAATAGTCCGTTCCACTGCAGAGCTGAAAAACAACAATGGCATTTCGTTGTATTACAAGTTATTATTTTATGAACTAACTAGATAGCAGCCTTACCTCCTTCGGCTTGACATTATATGAAAGTGTGAAATAAAGTGTTATTCGGTGGCCTGTTAAACTGAAACGTAAATTGAACCCCTCCGTAGGACTTTAGCGCCTCTGCCGTTTCTAGAATTCAAAATGTTTGGCTGTCTAAAATGCCCCAAGTGATTGGCTGCCAATCCACCAATAAGCAACTCGTTTCCAAAAGTGCCGCCAGTCCTTAGAGCCGCAAAGATTAGCGTTACATTAATTGGGGTTTATGGCATCAGTTTATATAAATTACCCCTTTGAGTTGAGGGTGGTATTTCGGTGTTTGGTAATATATTAGTAAAAAGACGCGATATATGTCGTAAATGTTTTTATTTTCACTGTTCATGTTCGTAGTTCAAACATGCTAAAACGTAATTAAATTTGAAAATGCCTACTCTTTAAAATCAAGTAGATAATACTACTGATATACTTAAAACCGTTCAGATTGCATGGGTATTTTTTAGGTGATGTCTAGCGACACAGTCCACCATGGATTTGCTTTGCGGAATGTTGTTGCCTGTGCTTCCTGGACACCAAAATCAAACGTTATAATGGGACCCACTTTCATTTTAAAAATAACGACCTTCATCTGTTATCAGTTTTGAATCTGTGTTATTTGCTTCTGAACGGGCGTTCACCAAGACCTCGTCAACATGAAGTTGTAATTCCCAATTAAATATTTTAGTATGCCCACATCGTGGCGCTAGTTACACGACTAAGAAATATCGAACCCATTTTCACACTGTCTTCCTCTCTCCCCGTGGGAAAATAACTGCAGTTATGTCCTCGCTTTTAGGTTACCCACGTAACCAAACGTTTATTGTATGCCGATTTCGCTAATAATTTGCTTCTAAGAATTGTATTATACAGTTTCATTAAAACGTTTTTGACAATCTTAAACTAAAATAATCCACAAGTATTGTGTGATCTAGTAAAATACTTTAGATGGCTAGGCACAGCAACCAAGTAGTGAATTTAATAAATTAAATGACCTTTACCCGTGAGGAGGGAAAAAGAAACCCCAGCGTGAAATTAAGGCAATTATCTACGGAATACCACTGGCGAAGCTGAAAATGATCACAACACTGATAGCCCTTCTTCTTCAATGCAATGGATCCTCATATAAACTAAACATGCAGTTGGATTTTATTTTATTTTTTCCCTTTTTTTTTTTGTCTGTTGTTGCTGTTGGTAAAATAATAAAAAAATTATTTTTAAATATGATGAAGAAAGTACAAAGCGGTGGTAAACGAAAGACACTTGCATAACAAAATATGTGTTTAATGAAAGTGTGAATTTTATTATCAGTATTAAGACATATGAATTTATTTTTTTACTACCAAATTAATATACGGCTGTTTTCGCCAACAAGTCATCTAGACATTGAATTAATGGAAAAACAACGTTTCAAAAGCATTCTTCATAATGAGTTTTTATAAACATAACACATTTAAAATATATAAATATCCCCTTGAGATATAATCATACTGGAGTAAATGAGATCCTAAATAAGATTTGCATTAAAAATCTACTTATAAAGTGGTGCACTACAACTGATGTGGAATGATAGTGTAATTTATACTTTTCGTATCTCCGTTAATGTTGTTTTGTGGAACTCATCATAAATATGGTACAGAATCCCAGAATCCCTAATACTTTTGGAGCCGTTTGACCTTCGTGCCCACGTGTACACATCACATCAAATAAAGCCTGTTGGAGACTGGTTTTGAGACTTGCGAGCGATCCGCATGTCCTCCGTCCTTATGTTATTTTCTACTTCACCACGAGTAGCACAAGTTTCAGTCACAGGTCTTTTTCTTTATATAAGGCACCGAGGCAGCTTCGTAAGGTTGAATTCAAAGAGGTTGTGATTTAGCTGAATAGAAAAAAAAGAGTGATTTTCTTTAATAGAGGTATTAAATGGGCGGCTGTTCTTGGGTCTCTCAGTGTTCTGTTAGACATTTTTTCCCCCACCTCTGCATCAATGTCATTCATTAACGTTTCCCCCGACGGTCTGTTACATCAGTAGAGATGTAACAAAGATCAAACTAGCCTCAATGTTACCTGAGAAATTATGTGCAACTAAAAATAAACTTGTATCTAGCCAGGTATGCATGTGAAAACCAGGCCTTGAAGTTATAGCTAACGAGTTTGTCCACCATTAGGCTTTCCCACAGTTATTTTCAACATATCATGGCTCACATTTAAAGCTCTGTTGCTGACTCGGTGTTTAGCAAGTACAACGCGGCTAACTAAGTGGAGTTTAGCACAAGTGTGACGCGAGTTTAGCACATGGAGCGTAAACGGGTCTTAAAAGTTCCCTCAGAGTGTTCCTTTGCTTTGTTCAGTTTCAAATGCTGTAGCTGGAAACCATTTTAACAATAAAAAAACAAAAAAATTATTTTCTTAGCTGTCTTAGTAATGCAACATTGTTGACCTTTAGTTTCAACTAACTGGACGTATTTTAAAAAGTCAAAAGAAGGTTATCCATGTACCCAAACCATTACATTAGTGAATGTCCAGTACCTATTAGCAGTTTTTTCCAAACATATAGCCCTATAGTGAAACATTTCCGGTGGCTAATGCCGTTTTTTCGCTAGACCACAGAGTCACCGACTGTGCGCCCATTGTCACAGGAAAAGAGAACCGCACTGTGCACACTGTGGAAGGACAAGCTGTGGTAGTCTTTGTCTGCCGCTCCGAAGAAAGACCCGCGTTTCAGTGAGTCAATGACGGAGGGATTGCAGCAGGCCAGCAGGACCCCGATGCCCACTTCTTTGTAGTCCTTAACGACACCCTTTAAGGTGGCGATGCCAGTGGTGTCGATGAAGGGCATGGAAGAGCAGTCTAAGATGATGGTGTGGAAGTCCCTGCAGACCAAGTTCACGGTGACCTCTCCGTTGAACTTGTCCGGGTCGCTCTCGGCCACCTGTTTGGCGGCCAGAGTTTTGCTTCTCTTCTCGGCCCTCCTCCTCTTAGTCAGCTCCAGAAAGGGGTGCAGATGCACTGTCTTGTACAGTGATTTCAAGAAAAAGTCCTTGTTGGCGTAGTAGAGAGGGGCCTGGAAGCGGAAGATCTTCACTCTGGGCACCGCCAAAAGGTTGGTGTACTCTCCAAGGTCCTCGAAGAGGTTTGTGTCCTGGATCTGGCCCAAGAGAGCAACCTCTGGCTTCTGTGTTCGGACTACCACACAGAGCATTGAGAAGACTACCCCAACCAAGAGGCCGAGCTCCACGCTGAGCAAGGCCGACGTGCTCATGGTGACCACCCAGACAATGGCGTCTGCCTTGCTGACGCGCCACTGACCTGGGACATCCGCAAACTTGCGCAGGGCGCCCCGCAGGCTGACAATGATGATGCAGGCCAGGACGCACTTCTGCAGGGCATGGAACAGCGGGGCGAAGAACAGTAGGATAAGGAGGACCACAAAGGCGCTGACCACGCTGGACACCTGTGTCTGGCAGCCTGTGGAGTCCTTCACCATGGTCTTGGCCAGGGCGGCGCTGGTGGTGAAGCAGTGGAAGAAGGACGGGACAACGTTGCAGAAGCCGACGGCCATCATCTCCTGATTGGGCCGGACCGTGTAGCCGTTCTTCTTGGCAAACATCTCGGAAAGCGAGACGGTAAAGGCGAAACTGATCACAGCAAGCGGGATGGCATCCAGGGCCACCCTGGGCATCAGTTCAAAATCGGGCACCTTCGGGGGAATGAAACCTGTGGGAATGGCCCCAGAAATGCTGGAGTCATACTGCCCGTTGAGGTCGGCAAAGTGGGACACCAGAGTAGCGGCAGCTACCACCACCAGCTCTGTGGGCAGAGGGATCTTCAGTCGGTCCTTGTACCGATCCTGTAGCTCCTTGCCGGCCACCAGGACTGCAATGCAAAGGGTGCTGGTGATCATGTCGCAGAAGTTGGTCTTGTGGATGTTTTTAAAGATGTTTATCCAGGTGACAACGACCGTGCCGTAGCCCTGGTGTCGTGGGATCTTCAGCCCCAGGAGGTACTTGGCCTGCACCGTCAGGATGGTGACGGAGGCGCCTGTGGCGAAACCGTCGAGCATAGGGGCGGATAGGTAGACCGAGACGAAACCCAGTCGGAACACAGCCATCAGAACCTGTGGCAAGACAAACGAATTAGCTGTATTTTATGACAACTTGTCCCGAAACTCTCCACCTCCTATCGGAGTACGTCTTGTGTGCTAAGCCAGAATTACGCTGTGTACTCAATAACACTCAAAAAAAAAAAACACTTTGCATTTTCAAATTAGATACCAAAATTCTTCAGGTTCATAGCTGAAACACAATTTTCTGAACATTGTTAACCCAGGGACTATAAGGTTGTAATGGACCATATTTCCGTGCTTTAATTAATTAAGCAAAATGTAAATTAGTCAGTATTTCACAAATTGTATGCTTTTAGTTTATAGACAACTGTCCAATTAAAAGAGAGATCAATCACAAAATATGCTAAGAGGCTAACACACATTCTTCTCAATACCTTCTGTAGGTGTCTTCTCATGAACCATTAGGGGGTCATTCTCAGTCTTTGAGTACATTTTTAATTTGCACAATTGAGTATTGAGTTGGTGTTTATAGACTGGCACCTGATGCTGAGTGAGAAGACATGACACTGCAGTGTTGCTATCGTTTAAACATAAATGTCGCTGTGCATTGAACGCGTTCTTTATCTAGGTGTAAACAAGGTGAGATCAATGAAAACCGGTCGTTCACGGGAGGGCTGTGAACTGCTGGTTCACGGTACCTGGTAGACTCCAGCCATGAAAGTCAAAGCTGCTGCAATGCTTATGGCATAGCATTCCTTCCCACAGACCATGTTGGGTGCTCCCAGCGTCAGGTTGGCAGCAAGGTCCCCGGCAGCCCCAGTGCCGTTCCACACAACACCCGCGCCCGGCTGTCCTTCCTCGCCCAGGTCGAACCCGGCCAGGTAGACCTCTCGGTCAACGACCTGCCCCACCATCAGGCTCATGAGGCTGAAGATGCCCACGGACACGTGCCTGGAGGTTCCCATGAGGAAGTAGATGATGTTGGAGAAGAAGGAGGTGTAGAGACCATAGATAGGCTCCAGACCAGCCAGCAAGCAGTAGGCGATGGCCTGGGGCACCAGGATGATGCCCACGATGAGGCCAGACATGACATCTCCCCACACGTAATCCTTCAGCTTGTATTCCGGAAGCCAGAGCACCACGGGGAAGAGGCCCGTCAGAATGCTCTTCAGCCGGGCCACCGAGCAGGAGAGACTGCGGCTCAGCTGGGCCTGGATCACCTGCTTGGGGTCCCGGGGCTTCCGCACCCTCCTCACCAGGTGGCCCACATCGGCCCACTTGTGGTCTGTCATTACCCTGGGAACACTGGACACTCTGGGAGACAGTCGGCCTCGCTCCTGCACAGAGACACAAGGTTACAAGTTTGACTGCAGTAAAGAACAGCCGGGTGGTATTTAAAGGAGATGTTGCCTCACAATCTCACATGCTTCCGGAACTGGAGTGTGGGCTTCAAAGTCTGCTTTCACAGAATGTTTCCAACCTTCTCAGAATGTTGTGAGTGCCTGTGACAAAGGTCCCTTGCTTGCATGTACAGTCCTTGTACAGTCCTTGTCAGCTAATTAACCCGGTCATCTGTTTGTTTCTTGGGTTCTCCGTATCCACTGTGCTAAACCAAGAGTGACATTATAACAAGTTCTGGGTACTCACGCATGTATTGTGGGAAGGATCTTAACTACAGCAGTTAAGGATTTGCAAGGAGAGCCCCCTCTCAGCTGTATTTTTGGAAACCACAGCGGAAGAAACAAATGCAAGTGATGAAATTCATCTCTATGTTTGTGTTTTTGTTGTGTTACATAGCCTATAATACGTTAAAAAGAAAAACGACACCCATACTAACAACTATGTTACTTTAAATGGTACCCTGTCAGGAAACCATAGCATTTGTGTCATTCTTTGCAGTTTTATGGAGGCCATCGTAGTCCTCTGCGTTTTTGCTCCATGGCAACCCGTACCTTGGGCGGCTGTCTGCATGTCAGCAAAGACACCTGTCAGCCACTGAGATATCCATTATCCAAGGGCAGTGTAAACACAGAAAACAGGGCACACAGGTTGTGAAATTCTCTGAACCCTAAAAGCACAGAGCCTGCAATAAATGTTTAAGTGTTTAAGGAAATTTGGAGCATGGAAAGACACAGCTGAGTTTGAAAATCAAGGCAGGGTTCTCTGAATTAGAGGCTTAGGGTTTATATTTGTACTTCATATTTTTTTCACAAACATTTAGCATCCAGGAATGTGGACGTATGAAGGTGTGCGGACATTCATGTTTTGAGGATGTGCTCTAGAGCTCAGAAAAGAGAACTTCTGGGTCCAGGAAATTCTGGAACGAGCTTGTGTAGTGTATAATGTACCGGGCTTAAACATGGCATGTTGGCGGTTTATGTGTAAAGAGGTGTGAGCCACTTAACCCGAATTGCATCAATGAATAGCTAGCTTTGTAAAACTCCAAGCTATGTAAACGACGCTCAATGAGGCCATCTACTGAGTGGATATACTACATGCGGCTCAGGGACTGACAAACTCCTGTTCTGCTTTTGCGTCCTGTGCCAAAGTCAAACACACATCTCATGTTTGCCCAGAAACACCCTCTTTAAAGTACTGAACGAGAACTTCTCATTCCAAACACGGGTGCGATGCAAACCATCTTTACAACTCAGTGTCCAAGAAACTTAGTAAACTGCACCTTCTTTTCTCAGATTCACACCTGCAGACTCTACATCTACATATCTACCTCTACTCCGTATGATCTACAAGTGTTAGCGCTTCTCGGCCTCCACATCAAAATTAATTCAACATGATAATTTTGTTTCCACATCATCCATATCGGACACTTTCAGAATGAATTGTATCTTATCAATCTTAGAGAGGCTCGTGATCGTGACAAAGAGTTATTGTCACACTTCCGACAGGAGGAGAATTTCAGAAACACTCAATGTAGGGAGGGAATGTACTGTAGCACAAGGAAACATTGTCCACAGTTCCGCACGGTCTGTTCAAGGGCTGCTTTCGGCAGTTACGTCATGGTACCCCTTATATCTCAGCTCTGTAGTTTATCAGAATAAACACTGGGACACATCAGATGATTCATGCTCACAATATGCTGGATTTGACACTAAGTCCCCCAGTGCACCCACCAAACATTTCAGTCCACACTGACAGCATGCTCACACTGATGTTTAACATTTCAGTCCACACTGACAGCATGCTCACACCGATACTTAACATTTCAGTTCACACTGACAACATGCTCACACTGATACTTAACATTTCAGTCCACACTGACAGCATGCTCACACTGATACTTAACATTTCAGTTCACACTGACAGCATGCTCACACTGATACTTAACATTTCAGTCCACACTGACAGCATGCTCACACTGATACTTAACATTTCAGTTCACACTGACAGCATGCTCACACTGAAACTTAACATTTATGTCTACACTGACAGCATTTCTGAAGTTCTGAGCTCTGAGGTTGCAATGTTACAGGCAGGTCCACAACTCACCCACGCGCAGCTCACAGTGTGCTGTCAGGAGGCCAAGGGATGTGGAGCGGTGTGTGTCAAAGCAGACCAGCCGAGGTGCGTTTGACACCCGCACTCAAAAAACACGCACACACAGAGGTGCGTTCTGATTCTCCCCTATTTCTTCTTTTCTCTCTCCCTCTTTCTTTCTCTCCCTCTCACTCTCTCCCTCTTTCTCTCTCTCCCTCTCTCTCTCTTTCTCTCTCTCTTCTCTCTTTCCTTCCCTCTCTCCCTCTCCCTCTCACTCTCTCTCTCTCTCTACGCCTTCTCCACACTTTCTTGATGTCCCAGGAACCCACAGACACAAGCATGGTATCCATGAAAACAAAGGCCCGCCCCCTTTCTAGCCCGGATCCCTTTCCATTGGCTGTTCATATTAGGGGTGTGGGGAGCCGGCACAGGTCGTTGTTTATTTTTCCTTTCCTCTTCTTCTTTGGGTTAAACATAATAGAAGCGGATTAGTCAGGTCTTCCCTTTTGCAATCTGGCAAGGAGTAGGGAAATGACATAGGCAGTCAATCTTTTACAGAAGGCTAATATGGCTTATCTACCACATGGGGTGGACGGGGGAGTGCAGATGTTTGGACTTGAGTCGGATCCCCTGGGCACTGACTTTCCGGAGTAAACGTTCACTGAAAAAAAATGAGAGTTGTAAAACTGTTCCTTCCGTTTCACTGAGTCCATGTTACCTTTCAGTACGTTACTGCAAACAG
>JAOVYW010000093.1:7344121-7355885 GCA_025775045.1 Hiodon tergisus
TCGATGTTTGTGCCTGACCTCCCCTAATCTCTCTAAAACTTTAAGTAGTGGGAGATTTGTCGCTTTATACTGCGCTGAGGAAAATAAGAACGCCCTGTGAAAATGAAATGTTCTCTTATTGTGAGAAAGTTGTGGGTTATTGTTTTGTTTCCATATGTTTGTCCTTTTTCGGCAAAGTGGAAAATCTTTTTTAAACGTTTTAATTGGCGAGGGATAAATTTAAAAAAAGTTAGTTAAAATTGTTATATTAAACGGTGTAATTTAGAGTAGTCTCTAGCAGTTCCTTAAATCAGCCACCCAACATATGGTAATGGCCGTCCACTAAACCACTGTGTGTTTATAGATCGTGAGTTCAGTTGTCACTGTACACTACAAAGGTTTGGGTGTGGAGTTCTAATGTCACTGTAAACGGGATTGGATGTTGTCGATGCATGATCCACCCTTTTATTTCCAGTCTCCTCCAGAGTGCAGACCAGGGTGTTGCAGATGAAATGAGGGGGGTGCTCACGCCCATGGTCTCCGAGCTGCAGAAAATCACCAACTCAAAGGGTGTGGAGGCCCTGCTGGAGAAACTGACCCAATAAACAGACTTCAATGCAACCGTTCTGATCTTCAAACTTCCCTTCAAACCCGCATTTTACGCGAATGCTTTGCGGGAGAAATCCGCCTCTCTTCTGCCAGGTCACCGGACTTTCGATGTCTGTGATGGTTTTAAAGCAGAGCGCCACCCACACGGAAGTGGGGATATCCGCGGTGGAATTAATTTCGTAGGCCTACCCATGCCCCCCATCTGTCCGGGCATCTGTGTGGAGTCAGCTGACCGGGGAGGGGGCTTATTCCAGTGAGTCACCGTTGGGGGGGGGGGACAGGGTAGTCGTGTTCCCCTCTTCTTGCTGAGATGAATCTATACGTAGTCTTTAATGCCCATGTGAGCGTAATTTGGGCGTTTAATTCTTTAGCCCCCCCCCCTACGCACACTGGGTTTCTGACTGCCTCACTGGGTTTTCTGTCACACTGGGAGGTCAGTCGCCTTCTCTAGGTCTCACCTTAAAAATATACCTTAAAAGAAAGTCAGAGTATGTTAATGTTTCTGGGCATGGATCGTTTCAATAGTACGGCCGTTTTATTTTTGTGATTAGCTAATGCGATTTTTGTTTTTTTTCTTCAAAACTGCCGTTATTACTAAATAAATTTCCAACTTTTCCAAATATGGTGGGGTTTTTTCTCCAAAAAAGGCACTTTGTGTGTAATTCATATTTGCACTCTACTTTTAAACGAGTTGCAAACTGGCCACAGAATATCCTTTTTCTGGGCAAAAACATCCGCATAATAAAGAATTACTGTATTGATTACATTTTCCTAGCCTGAAAATTGGTCCAATTAATAATGACCAATTAAGCTTGTGCTACAAATGCTAAGTTAAGGACAACTGTGTTTAAAAATGCCATTACTTTTACCTTTTCACTGGCAAACGCGCACATATCGGACGACATTTTGGTCCCAGACTTTGTATTCAGTTAACAGGTCAAATGAGTCCTGAATGACTGGTTACTTGGTATAAAAACCCAGCCTGCACACTGGGTTCCCCAGTGGGAGTGGTCTCTGCGGTTGCACGGAAAGAATACAGACTTCTCACATGTGTGCGTTCCGTAGTCCTGGGGATCTGTATGACCTCTACCTATAATCTCCTAAACCCAGCGGCGTGTTGCTCAAGGCAAGCTGTTTATAGATTCATAAATCGGCTTTGAGGAATTCAATCTAACGCAGACTCATACGGGAGGGTTAAAAAAAAAAAAAGAAAAGACTTCATTCTCCTCCAGATGCTGCATCCTAAACTCATTGTTAATAAAATGCTCTGACGTACCGTGGGGATTACCTCTCGTTTCTGTAAGAACAGACTCACCGGCGCTCGCGCGTTTAGTGTCGTTCAAAAGGAAATTATAGAAAAATCTTGGTATTATTTAAAGAAAATTTGTAGAACTACCAAACAATTTTAAACGGGGCTTAAGTTTGGTATTGGAGACATACTATCAACTCAGTTTCGTTTCACCTCTCAGTTTCAACTCGCCTTTCATTTTCATTGAATCGATCATTTACTATACTATATAAAACCATTCTCTGGTAATACTGTGGGGGGGGGGGGGGGAACTGATCGGGTTAATATTGAGGTTTGTACGGAAAGAAGTTAACACGTGAAACGTCTGTTTGTTTATTTCATTTGTGCAGCTGCAGAGCGGGAACAGAAATTCAGAGTGACTCTAATGAATTTAAACATGGGCCACTTACATACAGTGTAATTAAAGCAATGTCATGTAAATAGATTTGCCCAAAGATTTATGTCATACAATATCAGAATGAGTTTCCTGGGACGCAGGGTCTAAGCTGGCGTAGCCTAACTGGAATTCCATCGTAATGGTTGGTTAATACTCCTAACATCCAGGAGGTGTGGGGAGTTTCCGTTTCACTCACAAATGGAGAGCGACAGGTCTGAATGCAGAGGCAGAGGCAAACGCCTGATTACAACGTTAAGTGCCCTGTCGGCTGAAATAAAAGAAGGGTTCTTCTCTACGCAGCCCTTTCCCAGCTCTCGGACAGGATTAGCATGATGTCATTGAAAGCATGGGTATGTCACAAAAGATGTTCATTTACAATGAATCACAGGTCAGCTGTACAGAAATAACTTTTTCTTTTTTCTTTTAAGCTTAGACTGCCTTTGTTTGGAGGAAAAAGAAATCAACATTTTACATTAAAATATATGTTTTTAATGGAGTCAGTCAGCTCCCGTTTAGATTACGGATCCTCCTGAACTGAGCGTAGAAAACTAAATATCTTGTTGCACGTGATTATTGGCACATGGAGGCATTAATGGGGGAGGCCATCACATTTGTTGACGTTTTTCTTCAGGGTTTACTGTGCGAGTCGGCGATCTAGCCTACGTGCAAAACAACGAAGAGTTTCAGTAGCTGCCTTTGTGCGTGGTGCCCTGTAAGCTACCTCTCCTCCGTCCCTCTACATTTAAACAATAAACAATGCTATATGCATCGTGGTAACCCCATGTAGGTGTTAAGAATATCCCCATAGCGTGAAGAAGAAAAAAACCTGTCCGTGTTTGCGTCAAAGAGAAGAACTTCCGAATCTTTGCCCTTTGACCCCTTTTCAAGGTCGTTCGGACGTGACGTGGTCCTGGCAGTGTGAACGGCCCGGGTCACCCCTTGCGAGAGTCATGATGAGACGGGGGTGGGAGGGGGTGCACTAACGCATGGCCCCCTCAAAGCACCCAACCACTTTCCTCACTGCTCTCTTGCCGAACCTCACCTTCCCACGGTTCTTCAGGTTGGACGTGTACTCGTGGTTTTTCAGCTTGGTGTAGTAGTCGGAGAACTTGTTGTAGAGGATGGAGATGGGCATACCATTCAGGATGATCCCGAACGAGATGCAGGCAAATGCAAACAGACGGCCGAGGGGTGTCTCAGGAAACATATCCCCGTAGCCCACCGTGGAGATGCTTACCTGTGGGGAGAGATACAGTCAACAAAGATATAAGACAATGTTTTCCTGGAAACCTAAAGCAGTGGCTTTGTCAGTGATGGAAAAATCGTCCAACACGTACTGGTCAGAAAACTCGTGCATCTTTACTTCTGAGATGGCGACACTGACGCCCTCCAAGCAGTAAAGGAGAACCCCATATTTGGCAGCGGATCACCCAAGCAATCGGGATGAGAGCAGGACAGAGTGCTGCCGGCTTTTGGTACGTTTTAACGCCAGCCAAAGGAAAAGCTGTGGCTAGAAGACTTGTGACCGGTCAGCCAGCCAGCCAGCCGCTAGGGTAAAACACTAATTTTTTTATAAGAGATATACTTAGTCTGAGCTCTAACTCTTCTACAAAACACCACTGTATTTTTGTTAAACATGTTGGTTTAAAAAATGAAAAATCTTCGGTCGTTTCTCTTAGAGAATCCTTTTAAAATTATTTTACAATGACAAATTCAGGAACTACTGGCTGATTCATTTTATTTTGTTCGAATATTGCTTTCATGAATCATTTTCAAAATTAAATGAACTCGGTTTCCTCGGTTGCTTTTGAGTTTGTAGGCTCTTCTCTCTGGTGTGAAGAGCGATTGATTTTTAAAACAGGCATGAATTTCACACAAGTCTCCTGTGGATGATAAAACTGCGGAGTGCCACATCAATGCCTGGTTGATCGCATAAGATAGCATAAGCTATTGCATTGCATGTCAAAACTCTGCCTCTGCAAGTAAATCAGCTTTGGTCACTATGAGGGAGAGAATCATGACAGCAGACTGATGTAACCGATTAGATTTAGTGCACATAGTGTAGGTGGATTAATTAATCCCTAATTGTTAATTACTGTCTGTTACAAAATAAAGTTTAATTGCCACCACCGAAAGCACTGGATCCCAACGAACTGCTTGCTGGTTTTCACTGCACGATGCAGACTTTTTTAAAAGGCTGAAGTGTTAACGAGCAGGTCAAAGCGTCAGGTCAAACCCAGTCGACCGTAGGATGAAACCGCGATGGACGAAAGACAGACCGAGGGAAAGACTTGGCGCTTACTCACCGCCGCCCACCACCAGGCGTGGGGGATGCTGGTGAAGTTGGTGTGGTGGACATCGTGCTCCACGGTGTAGACCATGGCGGAGAAGGTGAAGATGCCCATGGCTATGAAGAGGAAGAGGCAGCCCACCTGCTGGTAGCACTGACGCAGCGTAAAGCCGAAGGCCCGAAGGCCCGTGGAGTGACGCGCCAGCTTCAGGATGCGGAAGATCCGCATGAGACGCATGATCCGGAGGACCTGCCCCACCTTCCCCACCTTCCCCACCGTCTCGATGTCGGTCACGTGCCGGCCGTAGTCCTCGCTCTCGAAGATCTCCAGGAACAGCTGCAGGTAGAGCGGCAGGATGGCGATCAGGTCCACGGCGTTCAGCACGCTCCGGCTGAAGCGCCGGATGTCCGGCGTGGACACCAGCCGCAGCATGTACTCCATGGTGAAAAAGGCGATACAGAAGGTCTCCACGTACTCCCCGTAAGTCTTCCCGCTCAGCTGGCCCGTGTGCGTCTTGTACTGCATCTCCTCCACCGTGTTCAGCGTCATGGCGACCAGAGACACCAGGACGAAGAAGCTGGAGGCCACTGCCATCAGCTTGGCTGGGACCGAGGAGAAGGGCTTCTCCATCAGGTTCCAGATGACTCGACGGACGTGGCCCATTGCCATTCCCCGGAACAGGTCCTCGTTCTCCTCTATCTCCACCTCGGCCTGCAGCTCTCGTTGGACCTTGAGCTGCTCGTTGAGCTCATCCTGGCGCTCCTCGAACGAGATCCGGCAGCAGCGGTGCGTGTTCTTGATTCTGACGCCCCAGTAGTTGATCTCCTCCAGGAAGTTTCGGGGACACAGCTCGTCCTTGATCCAGAGCACTCCCGTCCTGTAGAAGTTGAAGATGTTGTGGAAGATGTCCGGGTCCCTGTCGAAGAAGTACTCGTTGTTCTGGACGATGTAGTCGTCGCACAGGTCGAGTTTCCTGTTGTGGTCCGTGTAGGTGGCCAGCCGCCCGATTCTGGTTTTTGGGTACCTTGCCGCCGCCCTGTGTGAGATCTGGTAAACTTTGCCGCCTACGTTGATGTTCAGCATGTAGTTTTTGGAGGGCGAAGACGGCCCCAACGGAGATCCCGGTTGCTTCTCGTCCTCCTCCTCTTCGTACTCGGCGTAGATGTCGTAAATGTCCCGGCTCAGCTCCTGCATGGAGTTCCATTGCTTCATGCAGGAGCTCTTGGCGAAAGGCAGGTCGTGGTCGTTCTCCCCGTCTTTGAGAGCCGGGGCCGGGACCCCGACTTTGTAATTGGGGAAGAGGCTCTGCCTCCGGGCCTTGAGGTTCAGCATGCTGCCGATTGCTTTTTATTCTGCGCCCTTGTCAACACAGCCCCGGGTCACTGAGCAGACGGCACTGGAAACCCGGAGGCATTAAACACGCCTCTAATACCCTGCGTGCAGGAGAAACGGCGAAGAGAAGCTGTGCTGACCCTCTAATGTTGCTGACTGAGAGGATCTGTGTGCTTAAAGTTTTAACATATTACCGCCGTCGTCGTCCTTCCAGGCTCTTGCTCCACCCCGTCTCATTCGCCTCACATTCACAAATCCCTCCAGGAGGAAAGAGGTGCAAAAACCCTGGCGGATTTCTCCAACTTAACGAACCTGCTCTGCATCATTCTTTTTTAAAAGAAAAATGACTAGTCAGTCGCTTGACGTGGAACAAAAAGCAAGGAGTTAAGAGTCCAGATTTCTAACTTATGCCTCTTGTTGTGCATGTTCGATTAAAGGGAGATCCTTATAAATGCATAGAAAAGCTTATCTGGCATGAGCTGGCTGGTCTGCAGCCGTCTTCTGCAGAGTGCATTTATAGTTTACTACCACAGATGCATGGGGTGTGAAGGGGCAGTCATTTAGTCCTGACTGGCATTAACTACAGTCACCACAAGCTGATGGCCAATGACGGGAAACTGACAGCGTAGGATATACCGTTCAAGGATTTAATAGTATAGATTATCGGCTCAGAGCCTCCCCGATAAGCATTGCTTGTAATCTGGCTAAATGGGCACCCAGGTGATCAGCACTGTGCCTCAAAGCTGCGTTGGTCATTCCTAAGAAACTAAGAATGGCTGGAAGTTCACAGGGGGGAAAAAAAAAAGGTGACGACCTAATAAAGGCATTCCCAGTTAGTGCTGCCAACCCAAGTCATTACTGGAATGATCATGGTATATTGCTCAACAAATTTAGATCCAAAAATGATCAATTTTATACATGTGCCCAGCAAAACCACTCCCACACCCTTAATTCTCCAGTTGTGATTAAAAGCAAGTCAGACATGCACTCTACCCCATTCTAATGGATGTGTAACTGAAGTCGTCAAGTCTCTGCTGAACAAATAAGCATGCCAATGCTTGCACAAGGGTTACTGGGCACCGAACCGTAAATCTTGACCCAGAGACATGGCCAGGTAACATTAGACACGTCTGAGGAAGCGAGGGGGGGGGGGGCGGGGCAGGTTCCAAGAGACAACCCAACCAATGTTGTCAATGTGCCTTTAATTCTGCATTAGATCACTCATGTCCCACAAGTGTTGCCATTAAGGATAAGAGAAGTTTCTTTAAACTCATTTTATTTGAAGTGATTGCAAATGTTTTATGCTTTCACAGCACAGAGCTTAATACCCCTGTACAATGCTATAAAAGGTCACAGGAACAGCACAAACATACAAAATATTTTAACAAATTCCATTTTTTGTTTTTTTTTAAATACATCTCTACCCTGGTACTATGCCCAACCATAGCAAAAATTTATTCAGTCAAATGTATACAATCTTATTTACAGACTTACATTTGATCAAAGTGCTTAAATCCTGATTAGGCTTTCCCCACCCCCCCCACCCGGGGAAGGGTATGTACAGTTTACAAGTATCTCCCCAGCACTTTCTCAGCACACACAAAAGCTTTAAGAATGCGGTTTAGGAGGTAATAAGGATTAATAACAAAAAAATAAATTAAAAAAATGCATCATTTAAGACACGGCTGCCTAAATGACGCACTTCCCTAAATATTCACAGACTAAGTTTTGGACCACAGGACAGCTGACGCCAAAACACGGGCCCATCCCACGGGGGTTCTGATGACTCTTGGAACGGCCGCTCTTTGGAAGCAGAGTGGTGAGCGAATGTGAGAGAGAGCCCAAACCCCCCGCAAACGGTCATGTTCCAGGCATGCGTTTTTTAAACACGCAGTGCGCCACCCACACAACAGTGACATCCCAAACCCAAAAACAAAAACCTAAATTAACTTAATGCACTTCAGAAGGCATCTGGTTGTAGCTCTGCTATAAAAGCAACCGTTGGTATGGATACCAGAGAGATGGTTAACGGGTGAAGCGGCATCATGGAATAGGTTGTTACAAGTCATCTTCTGTATTCACAATTGATATCTGCAAGAGAGGGAAGGAGGAAGAAACTGAACTCTAGAAACCAAGATCAGATCACAGCACATTTAGAACCTTCAAGGTGACATCAAGAGGCCAAAAACAGACGTCAGGAAGGTCTAAATGTCCTTTCCATCTTACAGATGGCCCATCCCTTCTAATGGGCCCATACCAGAACCAGGTTAAGGTCCTGCCATGGAAGCTACTGTACCAGCGCTTAAACTCCAAATTTCACACTTAGCCCACAAACTGCTGGGCAGTGGAGAAAACCCGCGGGAGCGATCACTTACTGCCGGGTAAGTGTGTCCCACGGAAGAGGCGTGCCTGCTGATGTCGATGTTGAGGTCTTCCTCGGTGGTCTTCAGGTACACAGGATTGTCAAAGTTCATGCTTTTCTTGTTCTTCAGCTGCCAGTTACGCCACATCAAGTATCCCCCAGCAGTAGCCGTGGCCAGCAACACTGCAAGTAAGATGAAGCTGCTGGGATTTGTCTTTACACTCTAGAGTAGGCATTCTGTTCAAACAGACTAGCAATTCATTATACCATGTGGATGCATCCGTTCCATTCACACCACATTACATTGAGCCTTAGTGACCTAACCTGCTTCGCACAAAAGCTTCCATGTCATCGACCGCAATCAGCCACTGCTGGGTATTGCGAAAGCCAATAAGCGAGACAACCACTCTGGAATCCATATACATCTTCACTCACGCTCAACAAAAGTGTCACTTTGAGTCCAAGCACGTTCGTTAGCCACCTTTACAAGAGCTGGAAATGGTTAAACGGTTTCAGTTAACGCATCCGCGGTAATCGAGGATGAAGAGCTATGGCAGGACTAAATGGTAGTGGCGTGAAGGGTTAACGGCGGCGATGAACGCACTGTCAATCCCAGGGAGCCGGCCTTCACCCACAGTCAGTGCAGGGTCTAAATCTAAAGCATGCACCATTGAGCAACAGCATTAGGCTAATAAAACCCGAATTACCGACAGATGCAAGGGAAGTGCGTTGTAACGCAGGTTGTGGAGAAAGCGCGTGAGGATCAGCGTCAGTCTATACTCACAGACGGGGAGAATAGCCCAGGCAGCAGCATTTCCCTTGGTTGACGAGTTCACCTCGTGGATGGACGTGCTCACGTTCCCCTCTTTAAAAAAAAAAAGAAACGGTCATTTTAAATCCTAGAAGCAAGTCGCCTGGAGGGTTTCCCCCATCCCCACTCAGAGGCAACAGCACATCTGCCACAATGACACAGGATTAGGTACACCAGGGCAATATCTCACCGCTTAGGGGGGGAAAAAAAAAAAACCCTCCTGTTAGTGCTGCAAGGACAGATTAAACCAGTTAGGGGAGGTTCTTGGCCAGAGCAGCCACATTGAGCCTGAGGTCGTAGCTAAGGAGGAAGACGTGCCCTAAATGAATAATGTGCAGACCGATGATGTGAATTATGGATGACTTGGGACAATGTTTGGGCAGGGTCAAATCCATAAACACGCTCCGAGAAACAAAAACTCCAAGTCGTAAAAAAATAACCAGAGACGGCTTGTCAAGCCTTCAGAACTTAGATTAGGCCTGAACCTGAGATGACCGCCAGAAAATTGGCAGAGATTGGCTTGGGTTTGCGCTCCATGGTGGTTCTGACAAACCTAGTCTCAGCAGCAGTTAGATTCCTGGGAACGTGAAGATGGGTCTTACCAGCAGGGACAGGGTGGGGAATGACGTTTGGCGAAGTGGAGGCTTGGGAAACAAAATGAGGATGATCAGTACAATACAGGCAGCACTTCAACCCACCCCATTTGATATGGTAAACAGAAAGCAACTTAAAAGGTTCCGTTTGGTTTGCATTTGTAGGCGTGTACAGGAAGCCTTCCCTCAGAATCTCAAACTGGTTTTTCCACCCGACGACACCAGCCTACCAAGGAAAGGTGCCAACAAATGCAGAATCACTTGCCAATTTGGCAGCAATCGCCATCAGCCTCGAATTTCCTTCAAAGCCATTCGGTCAAAAACAAACAAAACTAGATCGTTCTGTCCATCTTGAATGCCACCAATACTCAGTCTCCCATAATGCCTTGAAATCAGACAATGGACAGAAACCTTTCCCCCCCGTCTACAAATGTCTTCATTGTTGGCGAACCACCAGATCAGCTTAGGTCCATACCTTCACCTAGCGCCTGTATAGCTCCTTGGAGGAGCCTCCTGCAGCATTAGAACACGCACAAGGGTTCCAAACAACCCCAATCAAAGCTCTACAACTACTCATTCACAGTTGTCACCCAATAGGGCAAAGGCGAGGGGTTACCTTGAGGATGAGTGGGGCGTATCGGTACCTTCCCATCATCCTCTGGGGGTACTGAAGTGGCTGCTGGGGCAGTGAGCAATACAAAAAAAAACAAGGGGGGGGGGGTTGGAGGAATTCAGTGCCTCTCAGAACTCAGTCAAAACACCCCATGCATGAGCCTAGAGCTAGCTACTCCAAATCACACTTTGTGCGTCTTCATTAAGAACTAACAGACGGCTTGACGGGAGACAAAATCAGAAATTCAGACGGAAATAAGCCTTGTTCTCCAATAGCATTGCAGCTGCTACATGACAGTTCAATTCCTCTGGCATGTTGTTAACCTCCCCCCCCCCCATCAGAAGCAAAGCGATGTCCCCAGGCCTAGTCACATTCTCCAAAGCCAACCTGACCATGGCGCCGCAGGGGTGAGAAAGCACATCAGTTCCCAGGTCCCCTGGTGCATTTCCCATGCTAAAGCCCCCACCACTGCATAGGCACCTGCCGCCAGCCGCCTCATTGGCATCTCCAGGGAAGAGACAGGCGGAACAGAGAGGGGGGAAAGGCATTTCGAGGGAGGTTAACCCTAACCAATCAAAAGGTTCCTTTCATCCAACTTGAAAGGCAACGTTGCCCTTGGACCAGGATTCATTCGTTATTTTCACAAGCTCAACGGAAATAAATCGAGTGAGCTACCCACTGGAGGCCCATTACGTCATTTTGGACGACTTGCAGAAGCCAATCCACCACCCCTTCCTCCCCCCCCCTCCAACCGCCCATTCACTCTTATTTTGGGTGGGGAAGGAGTACGTGCAAAGCGGCACCTACACACGAACCCTGCAAGGGGCCAGATCTGCCCCACACAGAGCCAGACACAGCAGTGAAAGCAGCCCCCTGGCAGAAACAACGGGGGAGCCTTGGGATGAAAGGAGGTTTCAGTACAAATAGAGGAGACGGCAGTCAGACAAAGACCGTCAATGCAGAGCCGCCAGGGTCCGGAGACAAGACCGTAACAAGACAGCGAGCTGGGGGTGGCATGCTCCAGTAAACCCACAACAAAACGAAGACGCAGAAAACATTTCCTACCCAGTGTGGGAAATGAGGATTCTGGTCAGGGCCAGAGGTGCGTGTGGGAGGGACACAGTTTGCTATTTAAGGGCTGCTAAACCCCTTCAGACCCCAAGAACACTGGGCACTTGCCTGGCTTACAGCGCAGACCGTCAGAGGCCAGCACCTGGCCCTGTGGGCAGACACAGGTGTACTTTGGCGAGTGCTTGTTGATCTGTGGGGCGGGCAGACACATGTAGGCACAGCCTCCATTCGCCCCTTTGTCGCTGCACCAGTTCGTCCCTGTGGAGAACCAGACACATGGGGTTACCATTCACATCCAGGACCACGGCAGGGTGACGCGTGGGGATGCAAGTTCATGCATTTCCACCTCCCCCCACCAGGGGGGGCTGTGGGGTTTGTATGCTTCATGAGGGAAGCTTTCTCAGCAATTAGGACTGGG
>JAOVYW010000093.1:7430990-7448146 GCA_025775045.1 Hiodon tergisus
CGTGAGAGGAAGAAAGATGGAACTCATCCCACAATTGAGACACTGAAACCCAGACCTCTGGTTTGGCTGGTCTGGAGCGTGAGAGGAAGAAAGACGAAACTCATCCCACTATTGGGACACTGAAACCCAGACCTCTGGTTTGGCTGGTCTGGAGCGTGAGAGGGAGAGTGAGAGAGAGAGAGAGAGAGGAACTCATCCCACTATTATTGCCCTAAGGTTCTCTCCCCTGGGCTCCCGCCCCGAGATGAGTTCACCAGCTTTAAATTTCAGCCCTCTTTTTTGCAAAAGAAGGGACCCTTTGGTTATGGGCTTATTAGCTATTGGAATATGCCCTCTCCCTTGCGTACAACATTGTCAGATGTGTTTAAGACCCACACTCACTAGCAAAAATAAGAGGCTAAATCACCATGCATTTTCAGGGCATAAATTAGGCAGCGAGTTTGATTGGCAGTTGCCTTATGAGAGGGCCGCATGTGATATTTCTACTAGTGCACATGTAGTCCTTTCCTGTCATCTCCCCTTGACAATAAAGCCACCCTTCAGACTTGCGTGCCAAGCTGCATTCACCACCACCCCCGCCCAAAGCAAAGACCTGATAACACCTGAGGCATTGTTCAAAGACACGGCCCATATCTAAAGCAGTATTGATGTCATCGGTATGTGGGGCCACATACCAGCACGGTCTTTCCAATTGGTGTCATCTAATGAAATGTAATGAATCAAATTCTTCATTGGACACCTTTATTTCCAGTTAAAGAGCTTGCGTAAACTCAACAATTTGCGTGGGAGAGATCAAGAACTGTGTAAAGTGCCACCTGTTATTTACACTAGCCTTGTTGTATGGTATAGCTGGGGAACTTTTTTTTTTCATCAATCATGAAACCTCAAATCGTGATTAAAGAGCACAGTAAAAGCCCGATTTTGTATGGCCAAGATCTTCACTTCATTTCACGACAGTCGTTGGTGACGGCTAACATGAGCTGCTGTAAATGGGTCAGAGTCCTTTTCATCGCAACAGTGCTAACGCTAACAGTGCTAACGCTAACAGTGCTAACGCTAATCCAAACACTGTCTTCTGTAGCCTCCTGTAATGCCTCCAAATTCAATTCTACTGAATATCTCTTTACTAACCCCTGCCTTTTCAGTTACAGTTTGTTTTAACGTGGGATGTTGTGAATTATTGTCGTATTGAGCACTTTTATCCTTATTTTCACATGCAACGTTTGGTTTGGTTAAATGTTGTAATTTACATCATTTGTACCACAAATTGACCCGGATAAGGATTCCTGCGCAGTGACTTATTGATAATAGTGATAATCCAGTCCCATTTGTGTAATTTGACAGTGGGGCAGTTTTTCAGTCAAAAGAGCTGACGTCTGGTACCAGAACCAAAATTTGGTCATGCCGTCCCATGTCCCCGAGCAGGAACACAAGAGTCAGAAGGGCGTTATCCACAACTGGATTCCAGGGTTAGATAGGGTGGAATCCAGAATCTGTGATAAAAGGAAATGGAAAACCAATTTGGCCTCACCTTCCAACATCTTCCTGTCTACAAAATAAACGCTTATAGCCTGTTGCCACTGAAGCCTGCCTTGTGAAAACAATGGTGATTAAGCAACAAATTAAACATGTTCATTAATAATACACAGGCCTGTTTTCCCCCCAGTTTCCTGTTCTTTTACACTAATAGCCACATTAAAAGCTGTTTACAAGCCGGTGGTGAGAGTAACACAGAGAGAGGGAGTCAGAGCGCTTAAAGAGTCAGAGAGTAGACCCTGGGAGGCTGCCCTTGAGCGCAGGGTAACGCCAACCTGATCAATGAGGTCCTTAAATTGAGATTGCCTCTGTCGAGCCTGTTGGAAGCTGGCTGATGATGAAGACATGAAATAAAACTGGCTTTGAACCAACTAGTTAATTAAGGTGGTGGGAGTTAGACAAGCTCGCTTCTCTGTGAATCCTCGCCCTGCAGTCGGAGACGTGCCGTCCACCTCTGCCGTTTAAACCAGAGCCGTCAACCCACCTTGTACCCAGGATTACGGCCTGGTGTGGGTATTTTATAGTATTGTTTTATGAATAAAGTGGTTACCCAGTTTTAATGACCAGTAAGGTCATTCATGTATTAACTAATGTATATTATTTATATTTGTTTTCTAATATTACACATTAACACACGTTTGTGTGTGTGTGTACGTGCGAGAGTGTGTGTCTGACTGTTAAGTGTGTGACTAATGGAATTTGTAAAAAGTGTTTCTATTTTTTTCGAACCCTCCTCCTCTACCTGCACGTGCTTCTGTAGTGGGTCTGTACTCGACATCTTGTGTTATTTCACGCGGGGGTGAGACACCCAGTCAAACATTTTGTATGCGTTTCCCTTCTAAGTTAATGTCTGAAAACGATTTTTTGTTGACCGGAAATTGTCAGATCAGATTGTACATGTTTTTCGTTTTTTGTAGGGTTTGTCGTTTAATAAAATGAAAAATGTTATTAAATTATTGTAGGCCAATTAAAAAACAATAAAACCGTGCTGCAACAAGTGAGCCAAAAATATGTATATGTATCGTAAAGATTTCTATGTTTTGGACCATCCGCCTTCGAATATTAACTGTGCTTTATGGACACATGTTAGTTTAATGTTAGTTTAAAAGTTCTTTCAGAAGTAAGTTATTTTCTATAGCCTACGTACGTATAAGGGTTTTTACATGTTATCAATTTATATATGTCTAACAAAGCATGACACAATTGTACGTAGCGTATAATAAAATACGGACTTTCTAATTTTCATTTTTCCTTTAATGTTTTAGTCTCGTTTCCAGATTTACCGCATAGAATGTAAAGGGTGTAATTGTCCTCCTTACTTTATTTTTTTTAGTGTTATTATTCAACAGGATTTTTTTTTTTTGTCTGAAGAAGAATTTCGTAGAATAAAATGCGTCAGTTAAGTGCGGCCTGTATTCGTTATATTTATTTTCTATTCCAACTGATGTCAGATTTTTTGTTTAAATTAACCTTTCCGATTTCTTTTTTTTTTTTTTGGTCAAATATAGTTTTCCATAAGAAATGATCACATTGGACGGAAAGTCGGCGTATAAATGAATTGTAATTTTCTCCTTCAGGCTACTTTTATGGAGTTCTGCTTTGGGATGTCTTTGATTACACACCCAAGTCTGCAGTGTAAAAAAGATTTGAAACTAAGAAGAACCTCATGGTCAAATACAGGTTAAAACATTTACAGTCATTTGATTGCTTTGATTCACGCACGCTTGCCTTGGTAATGAAAACAGAAAAAAAAAACTTTTCCCTGTGCTATTCGTTAATGATTTTATGTAAACCCCGAATATCGAATACTAACATATTCGTAGCATACTGTAAAGAACAAATTTCTGTCATGCATTACACCTCGATATGATTTTTAAAGTTTTTAATTTTATTTTCCATTGTAAACTTCTTAGTTTAAATGTACCGACCTACTCCGCTTCTCCCAACAGTGGGAAAACCGTGTTACACTTTAAAACGGTCTCGTGAAAATAACATTAATAAATACACCTGACCGAACGCATTCATTTTATTATCCTATAAAATGTCTTATCGCAAGTGAAAAGAACCTTCCTATTCGTTCTGCGAGTGTATTCCTGGTGTGCGAACTGATTGTATTGGCTGACAGGGCTGTATTTTTCACGCTTGCCTTCATTGTCTGAGCGCGCCTGTGTATTTTTTTTTATTTGGTACGTTTTCGCATCCAGTAGCGAAGCTTCCAAGACAGAAGGAATACGTTACATTGTAGCAGTATAGAGGAATCCGAGAGCTTTAGCCCGATCTCTGGAGACAGATAATGCGTTGTTTTTGCTTCAAACCAGCTGGAAGAGAACGGTGACATAACTTTTATGAACAAAGTATTAAAGAGAGACGGCTTAATCTTGTTAACGGAAGAACGTTGGAGGTTAAAGGGGGAGGGGCGATAGAGGCGACTGGCATTTCATCTGCACGTCTTCTGTTTGACAAGCCACGTGAGATCCCGACCTTTATTCTGTGTAAGGTAAGAACTTATTATCCTTCAGAATTAATAGCCGATGAACATAGGGTCATAATTTAGCTTATAGATCAAATGGGTTGACTGGTCAGTCTTTGTCTCATTTGACTGTAGCTAAATTTTGGACAGCTGCAGCAATTTCGTCGTCTGACTTGTCACTTGGTGAGGATAATTATGAGATACCAAATGGTTATTACTTTTCGTTAACCGATGCCAACTAAAATGCTGACCTGTAGCTTCAGTTTTCACCATTTAGTCAAATGACTCTTGCTCGCACAGTGCCGCATGAACTTCAGAAACTTCGGTGTTGAGCAATTCTCAGGCACGAGTCCTCAGTGACGATTTAAAAGATCATTTAAAAGGAAAACGCCTTCGTTTGTTGTGATACATTTAAATGTGTGTATTGGACTTAACAGTATTATTTAAATACATGTTAAACAAACGTGTTTTGAATGTTCATAGATAATTAACCTAGGGATACGAAGATATGTTTTCGGAATGCTTTTTTTACGGTATACGTGTTCCAATTGTATTTTTTTACATCGGAGATTGCAGTTAGAAATCTCGTGGTGGAAGGTGAGTTGACTACTGTATGGAAGACCGACAGAAGTCACACGCTTAACTTCTGGTTGATCACAATGCGTGAATTCAAACGCATCGGCTTCTGTGTACTTTACAATGTAATTGAAAACAGCTGCCGAAAGATCAGTTAAGATATGTGAAATTGTATGATTATTTTTTTGAGGTTGTTTCTATGTTCTTAAAAAATTGCTCAACTGGAACGATGATACTTCAAAAGTTTTTTGTTTGTTTGTTTTTTTAACAAACGGTGCCTTAGATTTCATCAACCTCCCAAATATCTATTTTAATAAACTTTTAGAAGTTAAATTCTAATCAGTGTTCCACTCCGGTAAACAATCTTCACTACACTATTTGGCTATTATGTTTAATACCTGTTTGCTATTGTCTCATTCCACATAACCTGGTATGGGATCCTTTTAAATTTGCTTTTAATTTTTATTTGTATACTTAAATTTTAAAAATTTGCTTTGCAGTCTATGCATTGTGGACCATTGTGCTTGTTTTCCATACGTTGCACACATATTTATTTTGGCAACATGATTTATAATTCAGTTTTTAATCAACCTTTTGAAAGAGAACTGTCCAAGACAACACGTTGCAATGAAAGGATGAACATTATTATTATTATTATTATTAATTAATTAATTAATTAATTAATTAATTAATTAATTATTTTATGGCTTGGCTTTCTATCTTTCTTTGAAAATGCTTACAATTTGAAATGTTGTCCTGAAATGCCAGTTATTAACTGAAGCAATTAAGGTTAAGTGCTTTGCCCTGCAGTAGTGCTGGGATTTAAACAGACAACCTCTTGGTTTGAAGATACTCTGGACCTTCCCGATGAGGTCTTCATGCGCTCGTAAGGCGGCAGCTGTGACAAACTCTGGGGCTCTTTTTTTCTCTTGACTCTTGTCATTTTGTTGGAGAGTGTAATCTTTAACACATATTGCAATGCTTCATGGGATAACCTCCTTTTTTAAAGGAGAAAAAGCACCTTTAACTCCAGCCATAATACGTATTGTGCTGCCTTTCCACGGTTTTCTCGCAATAGTGAGAGAAAATGGTAATCATTTTACATACTAAATGAAAGTGTGGCTTTCTTGGCCTTTAGGGCCTTTAGTGTCCGACCCTGTTCAGCCAGCTAAAGCTAAAATGAAGTGTGTCACCTGCAAACGGGCAGCAGCGTAATCCTGTCAACCTTCCGTGAATTTGCTGTGTACTGCGATAATGCAGAGCGGCAGGCCTCAAATCCTTCAATCATTCCTTTTTTCCTCAGGAGTTATATTCCTACATGCAGTATTAAGGTAGGTTGTAATCTGTTCCTGTTGTGCGTGATTATAGATTGATTATATGTTATATTAGACTTAAAACCCGCCTTTAGATTAAGGTAATATTTTTATAGTTGCACATAAGCAGTTCTTGGAAGACGATTTGAAATGATAATTTTAATGTGCTGACATCCCTTTCACTCATTGAACTAAAACAAAGTATTGTTCTCCGATAGTAAATGCTACTTTATTAATCTGTCTAGATAGCATCTGTCTAGAAAGAGCCTAGTAGATGGTTAAACATTAATATTTTGTCAACGATTACTTCCAGATTGTGTGATAATACAATGAATGAACACCATTCTGACAGAAACAGACACCGACACCGACACCGTTAATAGTCGCACTTGGAGAAACGGTTCGTGTATGCCCGCGCCGGTTCGCCATGTGGGCTAACGACTGTTTCATCAAGTTGCTCAAGCCTAGAGCATGTCTGGCTTCATGTCAGCAAGTGTAAAAGTTTTTTATTTTTTTTAAACTAGCGCACTAAGGTATAGATGTGCCTGGTTGTACATTCGGGTTTGACACACAGATATGAAATACAAATGTGCGTTTTTTTAGTGACGAATATATTCTACATAGGTTTTTCTAGTTCTTTGCCCGGGAGTTGGTGACGTCACAGAACGTCCGTGGCTGTAAACACAGTCAGACTGTATTGTGAATTGCATTCCAGTAATTGTCTGCTACAATAATCAAGTAATCCAGAGTAATGGAAAACGCTAATGGGAAATGATCATAGATCTTGTATACTGTTTCTAATGAAAAACTGATTAAATATGCTATATTCGAATTATATTAAACAATACATCTTTCCCCAGAAAGGCCCGTTTGGTTTGCAATTTCATGATAGAACGGCGGCATTAAATAAGGATTACGACTTAGAAGATACAAAAAACATTTTCACGTGAAAAAATAAGCTAAGCCTTTATTAAAAGTGTGGATCCATTGGGTTGGAACCAGAATGTTCTACCGCTGTGAACGCTTTGTCATGACATATCTACTCCAGACAAAAGTTATCGAACTTGGTCTTGACGTCTGTCCCTCCATTTGTCTATAATAACAACAGAATGGTATAATTCATGTGTCACGCAGCGCGAGGAATTGGAGCAATATTAAATCAAAAGGATAATGGAGGATTTCAGCTGGCGGAGATATTTCTAGTATTTAAAAATTCTAATTAATCGCCTGCAGCACCTTTGATTTGTTGTTGAATGCTTCGAGTTAAATGTCTCAGTCTTGATATGTCTTGGAGCCGTTAATTTATAAGATTTTTTTTATTGACCCCCATAGGTCGCATAAGCAATTCTCTCTAAACGCATGATTAATTTCACAGTAGGGTTACCGCGCACGTCACTGACGTTCTCTGCATTATGGAAATACAGAAATTATTGATGTTGAATTCTAAAGAGGATACGAAAGTTATAGTTGTCGAAACGGTAGAAGCAACGGTAGTAACTACAGCATCAAAAGTAACCGTGATAGGCGAGATAGTTTGTCGTGGTCACATTACAGATTTGGTAGTCTAAAAATATATACTTGTAGGCCTATCTGTTTCAATACAAGTAGCGTTAAAGTGAAGGAAACAACGCGATGTCATCGAGTCATATAAATACAGATTTTGCTGCCAGCACATTAAGATAATATGATCACATTAACGCGACAAAGCGAGTTGCGTTTATGTTACACATTTAAAAATTATTTTCCCAAAATACTTTTCTATTCTGTCTATTCTATGAATGCTATAATTACACCGTTGTTGTTTCGGTCCGCGTGCGCTCACGCAGTTACGGCGATCTGGTGCGCGGCGTTACGCTGTGAGGGATGCTGCGAAGCCGAAACAAAAGCGGGAGCGATGAGGTCTAAATTAGGTTTACGACTCAGCAGATGGGACACACTTTCCATTCTTTCAATAGCCTACCTCTCGGCTTCGGGGGTAAAAAACTCACCTTTAATATTCATCGTCTTCATCTCAAATACATAATGGAAGACGCTCAAAATAGATACTTTCGGACGGATTTTTAAAATAATAATTATTTACTGAGGAAGTAGACATTTGCGGATTTCTCAGTACCTCAAAGTGAATTGGTTGTTTCTATTTTTTCCCCTAAATATTTTGCATATAGTAGTGTTTCAACAATATACTAAATTATTTTTTTTTTAAACTTTGCCACTATACGCTGTGCGCCGTTTTATTTATGCAATTGTGTTGCAAGGAAATACAAATATAAATATGATAAAATTCAGAGAAGAGTGGTTAATTTCTTCTCAATTTAAAATGAGTCAACACACACGGGGACCATGCACAAACTGGCTTATATTGTACGTGTTCCCCGTGACTGCTTTCTGGTAATTGTGCTGTTAACGTCTTGCCGTTTGAATTCATAAATTTATTTGTGTATTTTCAGGTTGACAATTTTTCCATTAAATAACGATTCTGAGCGAGTGACACGAACTCCAGTTTTCAACACATTTAATCTCGAACTCATTCATTTAGAAACGGTCAAAAACTAAACTCTGATTAGCTCGGTGTATGTCAATTGATACAGCGTTAAGGTAAGGCTATTGATGAGCCGCAAATGATCATTTTTTACCGTTTTCAACCCCGATGGCAGTCTGGTGGGGTTTCTCTAATAATGACAATATGACAGATCTACCGGTTAACGTTTTTTTCGGTGTCACCTTCAATTCCCCTGTGCGTTCACATTATTGATTGACTGTGTGAATTTTCATTCACGAATAAGGGTTAACTCCAATAGTGAGATTTTAACACAGTAAATTTTCGCTTGGCGTCCATTAAAACAATTAAAATTAATATTTTTTTCAAATAAGAAAATATCCGCGTATAATAATAATGATAATAATAGTAGTAGTAGTAATAATAATAATAATAATAATAACAATACGAACCGCTCTTTTATCAGTCATCGTTAATGAACATCAGAGGACTACCAATATTCCAATGAAAAGATCGGCCTCGCGCTTGGCCATAAACCATTGGAATATTTTAGTAGGATGGGAGGCGGCCGAAAATATGTCCCATCACTACAAGAAACCTGGGTAAAATTAAATAACAGTGCCCGACAATTTCGCGTTTTAGCAAAACCCACATAACCAGAAGACACGTGAGACTCGAAGAGAATAAGCGATAGGACGCTATTTATTTTGATGTAAGATTTGCTCTTCTGATTTTAGTGTTTTGTGGAGTTAGACGCTTTAATGTAACTTTACTCTGACGGATTTTCTGAGGCTTTTGACATTCAGATATTCTTATGATTAGGGAGAATTTTGGCGTTCTAAACAATCGGAGGTAAAACGTTTAAAGGTGCGACGATAAATTAAAATAGTACCAGCGTGTAGATAACGTAAAGCCACTCAACTCCGGAAGTCAGACTACTCTTTGGGTAAATTTATGTTTACTTCGCAACTGCACACAGACGAGAGAAATAGGCCTCGCGGCCATAAAAATGGTCTTTTAGGGGAATGTTACATGTAAAACAGTTGTCAACATGATTTAAAATTACTTTAGTTAATATCTGAACTAAAGAACAAACTAAAACATAGTTTTGAAACGAATATTTAATAAAGTCTTCAGATAAATGTGTTGTCCGCGCATTTGAGGTGTAAACAGAATCAGATTCGCCGTTTTTTAAATATCTTGGCTAGATTGTCTCTCATCCTTTCTAGTGACATTTCCCAACACTTTTTTGCTACCACACCGTTGTTAACAAATTCCGTACATATGGTGCGTGTCGATTGGTGAGTTTTCCTCATTCAGATTCGTGGTAAACGGCGTCGGCTGCAGCCTGGGGCTAGCCTCCTCGCATTAGCCTCTCTTTAGAATGTTGAGTGGCAGTTAGCGAAACGTCATTGGCTCCTCGCGAAAAAGCTTTTCAGGAGCAGAACCAGTCGAGGGGCAGAGCTACGCCAATCAAGTCACAACCGACAACGCAGGCACGACACACGGGATATTTTTAAGGGGAATAACTTCGGACGAAGAAGCGCAGTTATTCATTCTTCACTGACTGTAAGCTCGTTTGGAGGAACTAGCAAAGCTCGTTCCCCCGAAACGACTTTATTTACGTTTCTTTATTTATTTATGACTTTGCGTCAATATAGTCTGTTTTCTTGTGTATCCGATTGCTTGTGACGCAGACACGGATATGTCACATTTTTTTATCTAGTGTTATTCGGATTTTAAGGTAAGCATTGCCGTTATTATACGTTATTACTTTGTTTGTTATTTCCATTAGAACGATTCAGGAAGCAATGACGAAGTAACCAAAAGTGCCCCGTGAAATGTCTCCATTATGTTGAAGTCCTATTATTATTATTAATATTATTATTAACATTAATATTGATATTATCATTACTGTTGTTGTTGTTGGTGTTGTTGTTGTTGTTGCTTAGAATATTCCGATACTAGTTTATTCAGTTCTCTGGGGTTTTTTTTTACTGGTCGTGTAATACGACATGGAATGTTCTGTATTTTTGCGTTTAATGTGACAGGGATGTTGGACTTTATTATTATTATTACTATTATTATTAATATTATGCCGCCGGGGTAAAATGTTAAATAACGATAAACCATGTTACTTCTATCAGTAAAAATTGAATAATTCTAAATGGACAATTATGAAATCAAACATTTAAATAATTTAAATACATTTTTAATTTATTGTATTAAATTGACGCAGAATTTGTTAATCTTTGATTAATTCGACGTACTAAAAAGCTAGCAATCGTGAACCATTATGTATTTTTTAAGTATCAGTCCAATAAAATATTTCTTCAATAAATATTTTCTTCTGATCAAATGTCTGTTTTAAAAAGAACTATTATATTGTTTATTTATTCGCAAGGTATTTTATTTTTTATTTTACCGGCTTTTGTTTACAAATAAAAGTGATTGTGACGGTTTGCAGTATTTAACGTTACATTTCTCAAAATTGATCAATATTCAAATATGAATGAAGATACATTGTGGGCCATTTTAGCAATAATAACAAAATTAAATTCACATTAGCCCTTTCTGACAGCATATGTTAATGGATGAGAATTTTCCCTTGATTGTGGATTGAACATTTAATAATTTTATTTGAGAACTGAGAAAAACATTGTCACATTGTCACATTTAATATTTCTATTTTATTTTACTGAAGTAAAATGTATTCTACATTATTTATTTTAGCAGCAGTAATAGTGATTAGATTGTTCTATCCTAATTATGTGACATGAAGATTATTGAAGAAAGTCCATCACTGCTGTACACAAGAGTACTGCTGAAAAATTCAGGCCCTTTGTAACCCTTATATGACTACTGAAGTCTTCTATTACATTTAAAAAGACACATTTTTCATACATATTAGGCAAACATGAAACAATTAAAGGGCAGTGAATGTTATTGGTCATTATACACAAGGAGATACACAACCTGTTTTTCCTCCTCTGCACTGTAGGAAGTTGGAGACAGCGTGCACCTTCAAGACAGGTTTCTGTGACATGGACAAAGTTCTCCTCCCCGGACCCAACGATATCGCCATGACCACACCGCCAGGCTCCTTTCAGCAGGAGCCTATTTCCCCACCCCGCGCCAACCATTCGTCCTCCCTGAAGCCCAACCAGGTGGGACAGGTGATCCTGTACGGCGTGCCAATCGTCTCCCTGGTGATCGACAGTCAGGAACGACTCTGTCTGGCCCAGATCTCCAACACGCTGCTCAAGAACTACAGCTACAACGAGATCCACAACCGGCGGGTGGCGTTGGGAATCACCTGCGTCCAGTGCACGCCCGTGCAGCTGGAGATCCTGCGGCGGGCCGGCGCTATGCCCATCTCCTCGCGTCGCTGTGGCATGATCACCAAGCGTGAGGCCGAGCGCCTCTGCAAGTCCTTCCTGGGCGAGAACTCGCCGCCCAAGCTGCCCGACAACTTCGCCTTCGACGTGTCGCACGAGTGCGCCTGGGGTTGCCGGGGCAACTTTGTGCCGGCGCGCTACAACAGCTCTCGTGCCAAGTGCATCAAGTGCTCGTACTGCAGCATGTATTTCTCCCCGAACAAGTTCATCTTCCACTCGCACCGCACGCCCGAGGCCAAGTACACACAGCCCGACGCCGCCAACTTCAACTCCTGGCGGCGGCACCTCAAGCTTTCGGACAAGACCCCGCCAGACGACCTTGCTTTCGCGTGGGAGGATGTGAAGGCCATGTTCAACGGCGGCAGCCGCAAGCGGGCCCTGCCCTCCCCCCACGGCCATTCCGCCAGCTCGGCCATCATGGGCCCGGTCAAGGCCGTCGGCGCCGTCCTGCCGCACATGATGCCCCCCGACCTGAGCCAGAAGAGGGCGCGGTTCGAGGAGGACAGCGACATGGACGCCGGCGGTCTTTCGCCGCGTAAGAACCCTCGCAGCTACCCGGTGATACCCGTGCCCAGCAAGGGCTTTGGTGTGCTTCAGAAGTTCCCCGCCACGTCCCTGTTCCCCAGCCCCTACACCTTCCCTGCCTTCGGCCTGTGCCCGCAGAAGAAGGATGACGGTGAAGTGGCCAGCGGCCAGAAGAATGGCGGCCTCTCTGGCTTGCTGTGGCCCGGGCGCAAGGACCCATTCTACCCGCCGTTCTGCATGTTCTGGCCACCACGGACGGCCGGCGGCATCCCCGTCCCTACCTACCTACAGCCACAGTCCAACGCCCTCACCTCCCTGTCGGAGAGCCCCTCGCTGAGGCAGGCTTTCCTTGACCTCTCAGAGCAGGGCGAGGCCGGCGCCGGTGGCAACCCCAGGGCAGGGCTGTTCGAGAGCGACTGTCCCCCCGTCGCCCCCGACCTGCGCCCCTCCGCCCCCGAGGGCTGGCTCAAGCTCCTGGATGCTCCCTCTCTCCAGGCCCGGAAAGCCAGCTACCACTCTGCCTTCCGCCCTGTGGTGAAGGACGCGGAGAGCATCGCCAAGCTCCACGGCAGCCTGGAGGACTTCGGCTCAGACCGGCATCTGTCCCCAAGCACCAGCTGCAGCTACCAGAGCGAGAGCGGCGACAGTGATGAGGAGCAGGAGGTGGACGTGGAGACCAAGCAGGACGAGGATGAGGAGGACTTTGGCGGCAGGCCGTCGGCGCCATGCGGCCTGCATCTCCGGGGACTCACCGAGGGCACCGGGGACAGGGGGAAGGAACAGGGCGTCTTTCCCAGCCTCACCCCCGAAAACATGGATGACAAGCCTGGTCTGGCTGTCACTCCACCTGCCACTCTGAAAGACCCAAGCCCGGTTCACACCTCACTGGAGGACTCTGCCTACAAAAATGTAAATATTCCCTTAAGGCTGTTTAGCTAATTATTATTTAAATGCAGCTGTAGGCTGGGTTGATCTATATGCATAACAAGATTGATAGCCAGAGCTCCCTGCAGAAATGAAATATGCAGGGCCCTTTTGATTTCTCCTAATAAGCCCAATCGTGTATTGTTTAATAGCTACATTTTATTAGTCCCCCCCTTTTCACTGCCGCCTATTAGCCAGGCTAATGTTTAACCTTCCGACACCGTGTTAACTGGGAGTGCTGAGGGAGTCTCAGCCTAGCCTGGAGAGTAGATTGTGCCTGCAGTTCTGTTCAACTGCGGCCATTCTTAACAGGGTTTTGTGCTCAGCCGAGACGTTGCTTAGCCGTCGTTGTGCGTCTGCACACGCTGCTAACAATGGCACGCGCAAACAAATTGCACGGCTAAGCGTGGCTGAACACGGAGGCTGAGTTGTCGCGTGCCTCTGTCATAACACTGAAATGCCCTCTGCCCGGGCAATAAGAGGCTACTCTCTAACGACGTGTGCCTGTGTGTCCACTGTGTGTCTGCAGGCTCACAAAAACAGGGGGGACGGGCAGTCAGCTTTCGCTACCAAAGAAAACGGCAGCCACTCAAGTGAGTAACTTTAACTCAGTGTGCCCCATTGCACCTTGTCACAGAAATTATTCCTTACATTTTAGGGAATTTTGGGGAAATATTGTAATGCTATGTACATTGAGGTTTCCTGTATTTGCTAATGAAAATGAATGGGATGTTTTAGCATAACACAAGGGGTTAATAAAACTACAAGAAAACCATGAAAAATAATTACGTCTGTAATAATTTATGTATAAGAACATTAAAGGATTCTTAAAACTATAATAAAAGAAATTATATGTAGTTCTCTTTTCATGCCCCCTGAAATGCCCCGTCTGTTTCACCCTTTTCATCCAGATGAAAACAAAGAACAGAACAACTTCTTTGTCTCAGAGTCAGAACCTTCTGGGCCCGAGTACTGGAGGGAAAAAGCAGGTAGGAGCAAAACGTGTCAGAACCTATCAGAACCTGTCAGAACCTGTCAGACGAGGAGGTCGCTTTTCCCCCACATGATTTATAACAACGCCCCGGGAACAGGAAAATCAAAGGCAAAAACGCTTTACTTTTTCCGGAATAATCTGTGTTACTAGGAGAATGGCCAGGACAGCGTGTTCAGGAGTTTATAGATTATCATGAATAAATCTAGGAAATAAAAATACGCTGGGAAAATGGAGCAGCTCTGCACAAAGTCACCAGCGTGTGGGTTCTGCTGGGACCCATTACAGTTCAGAAAGGCTATCAACTCAACACACTGAAGGTGACAATCACCATTTGAACAATATAAAACGGATATAATTGCCTTTTTCCTCGGCAAAACCTTCCATTACAAAGATCACAGCTTATTGCCTTTTATATCTGTCAGATAGACATTAAAAGTGTTTTATGTCATCTATGCCAACGTTTATATTATCTAGCCGATAATGATCTCTTCACATAATGTATAATATATTTCAAAAAATTACACGAAACAAATTAAATGAAACCACCTTCGCCTGATTGCCGACCGTCTCCAAGGGCAGTGAGGGACGTGATTAGAAGTTCTGATTCCAAAGACTCTAAGGCAGTGTCTTAAGGAGAGTTCTGTTTCTTGGGAGAAAAATAATCTAATTTTCCATTTATGTAATGCAGTCTGCTTTGGCTTTGACTATTCACGGTTAATTGACTGTCAAACGAGGTTGTTATCCTCAGGCAATGTCTGCAAATTTGCTTGTCAAATGAGACAGAGAGAGCAAGAGAGTGAGAGCAACCGTGTTTCCAAATGAAGAAAATGTTGCAAGGCTTAAGAAAGGAGGGTTTAAAATGGGAGGAGGGTTACACAGACAAATGTGTTGGATTGCTTCATTTAAGGCATTCAGTTCTGCTGGATGTTGTGTGTTTGGCAATCAGAAGCAAGCCCCCCCCCCCCCCATACACACACACACACACACACACACACAGAAACACAGTATGGATATTTCCCTAGAGCTGATTTTTTTTTAGCTTCAGGGAGCCTAGAAAAGAAGAAAACACCCCTGGAAACACAGACAGCATGACAAAAACGGGGAAAAAACATCAGCACATTTATTCCACTGAGCAACCACACATATATACCCAGATCATTCTGTCTTGACAAATCAGAGACATCTTGTATTTACAAAGCAGATTCTGCTAAATTTTCATTTCAAAGACCGATTAGTATTGGGAAATATGTAAATGCGCAAACACAGACTAAAGTGTTTTATAAAACAATGATGGGTATACGTAAAATTACCCACCTTCACTGAAAACGTTTCGTTTAATTTCTTGCAGTTCGTCAGTAAGCAATCCACTGACTGGACCTACCTAATTCCCTTCCCAGGCAATCTTGTCATTTTTCGTGGATCACAAGTCAAACATAATTTGTAGTTTTATTCATAATAATTTGTAGTTTTATTAATAATGACGCCATTATTTGTCCTTCGGTGGTTCTCTCCTAACAAAGACTTTGGCAACAGGGCCATTGGACTTCAGACTAGGCATCAAGCTGTTTACCTCCCGGCTTAATACTTTCATAAGCCTCCAGTTTGTAAAGCAGAAACATTGCGCCCGTTTGCCTGTGTCCCTCCAGCATGTATAGATAACCCTAACAACATGCAACTTTCTGCACTGGTTAATGGGCGGAACACCTTATTTTCGTTTTGGCCCAAAATTGTAGTTCTTTAAGGTTATGTACAAATGGTTGTTGGCTTGCATGGCTGGAAACTTCCCAACAAGATCTTGACTATGATTAATTGTAATTTTTGCGCGTACACATTAGGGGTCATTAGCTCTCTGCGAGTGGTCTTTGTTGAGGCGGAAGGCAAATCAGAAGCGCGTAGAAGCGTAAAGAAGTGAGGTTAGATTGACATCTGCTGGCGAGAGGTGGAATTGAAACCGGGAGACAAGTCTAAATTTTTACAATTTAAACCGTAAAGACAATGGATGCTATTTAATCCAGAGTAATTACAAGGTCAAGATTATTTAATACTTGTTTATTTAATAATTTTCATTAAGCTTAATTATTATATTCAATTCGGCTTCTAATAATTGTGCATCTCTATGTTTACAAACCCTTATTACAACTTACTACAAAAACAGGTTCTAATTAACCTCAAGTCACTATACTTGACAATATAATTTTGTTGAGTATTTGATTAAATAAAATTTAACTAAATTTTCTTTATTTTTATGTGAAATAAGTTTGTCAGTTCATATATAACCAAGAAAACAAATAAACAAATATATGAATTATGATATTCTATTGATATTTCTTTCCTTCTCTTGATAGGCGATCAAAGTCAAGAAGGGAGTTTGCCTGTCTCCCTAAAGAAGGATGTGGAAAGCATGGAAAAAGGTACACTTACAGGTATTGAGAGAAAGAAATGTGTGATTTTGTTGCACAGGGAGAGGCTGAGAGGCTCGATCACAATGCACATGCACGTGACGGATTGTCTCTGTGCGTGGCCGTATTGCGGACTCCGGCGGTCTATAATTCAGCCATTTTTTATCATGTGACAGCGGTGGCCCCGGCTGAAGGTCACATGCATGGTGGCTAGCAGCATGGTCTTCCCTCTGCCTTCTGGCTGACCTCCCTGTTTTGTTGTCCCAGAGGAACTCCAGAAGGTCCTCCTGGAGCAGATCGATTTACGGAGGAGGCTGGAACAAGAGTTCCACGCGCTGAAGGGGAACGCCACATTTCCTGTGTTCCGTAAGTCCCCTCTGTCCTTGACTGCAAGCCCTAATACACTTGACCCCACGCCCTGGATCCCTACGCTCTACATCCATCCCTACGCTCTACATCCATCCCTACGCCCTACATCCATCCCTACGCTCTACATCCATCCCTACGCTCTACATCCATCCCTA
>JAOVYW010000093.1:7489669-7507562 GCA_025775045.1 Hiodon tergisus
ATTTTTCGATGTCCAAACATAAATTTTCCTAAAGAAGATTAGGAAAATTTAATACAACAGATGTAATGGCCTCCGTCATTGAGGCTGTCTGGGATTCCCTGAACCGGCAGAGGTAAGTGACACAAACCAAATATTAGCCTCTCATGCCCTGTAAAAATCAAACTATATTGTGACTGGTGCTTGACTTCAAAGAATAAGTATGGGACAAGTTTGACTTTGTACATTTATTACTGTTTTTTTTTTTTTTGTTAATTTCAGCGATCGACAAACTCAGTGATGTGTAGGTAATTAAAACACAAACCTTTTAGTAGAAGATAATAACAAACCACAGTGTTGTTTGATTGAATCAAGGCCATAATGAAAAGAAATGGCTGTAGCGTTATTCAGAACAGAGCAGTATAAAGTTCTGTTATAATACTTAACATTTAAAAACGTCCCTTTTTTAAGTCACAATTCTGAATATAGATTCTATATACATACATACATACATACATACATACATACATATATGAATACAGGAAGTACAGTCCCAACACAGATTGTTTGTTTTAAGCCTAACCTCAAACTATACTTCGTTACTTCATTTGATTGCAACTGAAAACATATATACTCAACGGTGGTTACGGAAGTGTATCTAACGAAAAACGGGGTGTCAGTACTGTCAAAGAAGACAATAAGTCCATCACATGCATGCTAATGGAGGGGACACAAATACTGATTACATGATCTCTGTCCTTAATGTAATCAATTATTATTAATACTATCATATTAATAAAGCTTCAAAGAAATAAAAGTGTAAATGTATGTTATTGTGTGTTAAGTAAAGTTTTTTTTAAACGGCAGGGGGGCAATGACACTGCCACTCATTGGTGGTCCTGGAAGCTGACTAAGGGGGCTGTAACACAGACCGAAAAATAGTCTAGCAACACACTCTTGAAAAATGAAAGAATACATTTTAAGAAAAAATTGACTTTGTAACATGACCAAACGAAACATTAAGGTATCGTTTCAGTCCAAATAGACAAGTTTGTTGTGCAAAAAGGTTAACACTGTATTAAATTAGTCACCAATGCTCCATGTGGGCGGCTGCAGATAGCAATTCCCGTTGTAGTGGACGGAATTGGACTCATAATGTGGTCAACACTGAAGGTCACAAAAAAAACAACAACAAACAAGGAAATAATGTGGGGTGTGTGACTATACTGGCATATCCTCGAAATCATAAGAGTCCTTCTTAAATAGTTCACAGAGTGTCAATGGGAAATACGTTTCCATTGAAATCAAACAAACTCACAAAAACAGAAACAGCTCAGCACAACAACATTGTCCTTGCTGGCGAAATGCCCCTTTTTCTGCTCTCCAAAAGAGCTGGGATGCATCTCCTGCATACCGTCCCGGTATTCTTTTATTTCATGCTGTGTCGGCCCGGGCTTCTCACACGACGGAGTGGTCATTGTTGTGGGCTCCGCCCAGGACCGTGTGGTTGATGGAGGAGGCGGAGCGGTCAGAGCCCTCGGCGGTGCCGTTGACGTTCTCCTGCCGCTGGCAGCACAGGATTTGCTTGAACGTGGCGCTCATCTCCTTGTCCCGGTAGGAGTATATGATGGGATTCATGGCTGAGTTGAACTCGGCCAGGAGGAGGAAGAACTTCTCGAAATCCAGCACGTTGCAACCGGCACAGAAAACATCCAGCAGCAGCAGAACCAAACCTGGCGTCCAGCAAACAATGAAGGCACCTGGGAAGAAAAGGACACAAAAAAAAGTTGCGGTTGTGTTTTTGTATATCAGAAAGAAACGGATGGGAGGTTTTTTCCATCCTTGCTCACGTCCCTCCATTTTAAATCTTTTGTTTAGCCATGTGACGTCAGAGGATAGAACTTGTCAGCAAGAATAATAAATCCTAATAGTTTTCGAATGCTAAAGGACATCCTTGAGGATTAGATGTCAAGTTCTAGGACTGCTATAATTTTACATGCTTTGGGAAACTGATTAGGGAGCAATTGAAGGTCATGGAAACATGAAGAATTTGCCCAGCTGGCAGACGCCAGGCTTCTTCAGAAAACACATGTAGCACAACATGTCTGCAAAATTGTCGAGTAAAGGAATGGGACACGAGTTATGGACGTCTGAGCGACGTCTATTCTTTTTATGGAAAGGCAAGTGTCTTTTTAACCTATTGCAGAACCGTCTAGATTTTCCAAGCAAGTCCTAATTAGGCGCCCAAAGTATACGTGTCATCCAAATTGGAAGCAGAGATGTGCCTAAATCTGAAACTTCCTAGTGCTTCATATCATGCATCTGGAGCACTAGTCACAAAATAAAGGTTCACTCCCACAAAAGAATTTGGATTTGGCTGCACAAACTGCAGCTAATTAAGCTGACTAAGAGGTACTTGAAAAAAGTAAAAAATGTATAACAGAATGCATTTGCATCTTCCCAAACATAACTGGTTCCAAGATTATGCAAACTGAACAGTCTGGGCAGGTTTTTCCTCGGTTGTAATTTGCACATGGAAATGAATAAATTATATTAAAATATGAAGTGGCTTGTTTCATGCCTCATAGCTGAAAATAACGCATTGCAAAAAAACTGGGGCATTAGGGAAATATGTAAATTTACGTTCACAAGAGCCAATAAATCGTGTGAAAGGGACATCTGTAGCCTATATATACCATAGTAAGTGTGAAGACATTTGTGAGGGTTCTGCTCTCTTTTAGTGATCACAGCTGGTCTCATCTGTGTTTACCTCATTTCAAAGTTATGGAGAGACTCTCTGGAGTTAGATAAACCTCAACAGGCCGTTTCCAATGCAACTTTTCAGGATTGTTTTGCAGTTTTTTGCAACGTAAAATTGTGAATTTAATTTCCTCAGTTGATCTTGGAGCTCAGTGAATCTGTTTGTTTTGCTCTAAACCTTGATGCTTCCCCCCAGCGTCTTTCATCCATAAATAAATATATAATTGAAAGGCAGCCCGTATTTGCTGATCTTGCTGACAACCTCTTTGTTGTGGCCTCCAGATTAAGTAAGGGGGGGGGGTGAGACTGATACTCTATTGTACACGTGGTCCATGGGAACACTGACTCATAGCTAATTTGGAACAGAAGGCAGTGGAATTAATGAAGACTGTTTAAAGACACACGCCTAAAGAAAGTGCAAAGAACGCTGGTACCTAACAAAACACAAAAATATGAATGAATTCAATCTCAATAAAATCTCACATATCTAATAGCATGAGGAGGAAGGGAAATATATTAGCTTTTTAGAGGTTGCACCTGATTTTAAGACTATAAAACTATTGCTCTGAAAATATGTTTTGCAGTTTAGTAATATATTCCATTGCAGTGTATAGAACACTCACTTCGATAAACCTGTTTACGATTGTGATAATTACAAATATATGACAGAACATTCGATTTCCAGCAACAGCCTATTGTTTGAAAAATAAATTAAACTGGTTGCTGATGTCCGTCCCCGACTGGCTACCAACGAGAGGGATCCGTCTCTCCTCCAATCGGCGTATTAAGGTAAAGAGACGTGTGGCTTGAAGGGAGTTTGTCACAAACATATATCTGCTGGGTGATTCTTGTGGTAAACCCCCATATCTCTGACAACTCTGAATATCGTCGCATTAACCAGGTCTGTAATTCACAGTTATCATTAGGGGGAAAGGACACACTGAAAACTATTTATTTTATTTTAAGACGCAAAAAGCATTTAAATGAACCCTTACAACGCGAATACATAAACATTCATTTATGTTTCAATATCTGCTTCATCTACATGCAGGATCGTGGATGATTAACTGGAGCCCGTGTCTGCAGGTAGGAGGACACGGTTTTGATTCCATGACACATTAAGTAACCCAAGTGTGTTAGAAGGTTTGTTTTCCATTCATTCAAAACTTGTCGTCTTTTAATAACAGAGAGTAAATAACCAGACAGTGAGTACGGCTAAAGGCAAGAGATGAATATAGCTTCATGGTAATATATGAAACATCACCAAGACCTAAATACCACAAGACCGAGCCACGGTTAGTTCCGCTAATGACAGAGATTAAAAAACGGATTTACACTACATTGCTTTCCATGGATACGCTAAACTGTGAATTAACACTCTGACAAAACCTTTTATCGATGCAGAAAGAAATGCTGAAATGGAGACAGTGAAATGGATGGTATGGGCTCTGTAGAGGGCTGCCACCTGTGAAACCGCTTAGCGCGTGCCTTGCATGTTTCAATGCTGACATGAGTTTCAACTCGCTAGCCAAAGGACGCTCAGTGTGGCACAGACCATATCGGCTTTTGTTTTATAGGAATTTATTACTAATTCAGCTTTTTCGCCATTTAATACGGATATCAGCACATAAACGGCGGTTTTGTGAGATCATATAAAATGACCTCTCACTCTCATTGTGCCCTGTGACTTGTGGGTCGAAGAGTGAGTGTAACTGAATGAGACAACTGTGAATTAGACAGGCTTTTTAGTTCACACGGAACCTTCCCATTGTAAAGTTTTCGCCCTGTAATTTTTCTTCATAGGACATGCAACAAAGAGAAATGTCATGATTAGAAAAAAATTGCAAAAAATTACTAAAAACATATTATATATATCCGCTAGCTACGTTAATCATGTTAAATTGACAGTTATTTGCCATAGCTTCACCAGGGGGAGGGATTAACTGTCAATTAAACGTGATTATCATAGCTAGTTGGCTAATGGAACTAGAGATCAAAATTGTACAAGCGTCTAATTGCATTTAATAAATTTTTACTTAATAATAGCGTTTTCTGTTTTTGTTCTTGCAAGTACCTTATTTCTTCTCATAAAATTAAAAGGCTATTAAATATATGGTTTGGTCTCAGCCTAGCTGAAAACTGGGTGCTTTTCTGATCGCCTCAAAAAATGTTTTCATACCATTTTAGATTTTATATTTAATATATTTTTTAGAGACGATATAGACAAAAGACACATTTTGAAATCATATCCTTACTAAAAACTATTTTGTCTAGAGGAGAACAGAAAACGTTATACGATAGATAATTTTCCCCCAAAATCTAAAATTAATGATGAACAGATATCCCTTGGCAAAGGGCTACATAGTTATACGTTGCAAATTAAATGCATAATTACACAATTTTCACCCCTTCTTAAGTCTTGACTATGTGATGTTGCATATGCTGAAATAAAGCCTGAGGCAGATGGGCCAAAGGCCTTGTTATTTTCGAACTCCAATAAAAGTTCCCGAGAGAAATCAAGAATGACTTATTTTACAGCATCCTGAAAGCTGGGGTCTCTTTTGGTCATCTGCTTAACAGATGTGTTGCTGGGAGAGCCATTTCCTTGAAAACGATTACCCACTGCTTACTACAATACAGCGGCAAGCTTTCTATGCACATCTACAGGACAAATAACCATATTTTACAGTAGCTCAAATGAATGCAGACTTTTAAGAAACTAAAAAAGAAAATAGGCTGGCTATCTAGGTATCCAACTTTTAACTGCAATGCGGTGTCCCTTCCCTGTCAGAGGTCAAGGCACATTTCTTTCCAGTCGAAAAACCAAAGAATGGTCTCCAGATTCCACACTGCATGCCCTTTAATGAAAGTGCAGCGGATTTCAAGGGAGGTCCTGAGTAGTAATAGGGACGGTTGCTAGCTGGGTCTATTGCAAAAGTGTATTTTCACTGCAGTGAGCAGATTGCACTTTGGAGTAAAGGTTGTCTCTTATCAGCAAGCAGAACAATGCTAAGTTGAAATTCGACTCTTCATTCAACCCTTCATTATAGTGTACAAGTGATCACCAAAACAGTGTGTTCATTCTGTGATCAAGCAAAGCTTAAAAAACCCAAACAAAACAATTAAAGCAGAAAAAAAATTGAAAACCAATACATCACAAATAAGTTCCAGCTGTGCACAGCTGGGCGGTGGCGATGAACTGCTATGAGTTAAAATGGCAGATATGAAAATGCTCTAAAGATGCCGTAGAACAGATCTTTTTGAAGTGCTGAAATTTAAACTTAAACTAATAATAAGTGCAGGGGTATGTGTAATAAGTTCAATATATGCAGGGATACTTGCCTATCTTCCTACCTTTGGCACGGCGAGATTAAAATTGAAGCAATTTAAGATACGTGATTTGCTCGTGATTACAACAGGCACGCCCCACCCAGGATCTGAACCTGCGACGCTTACGTCAAGTTTTGTTTTTAATTCACTACTTCTCCTGTTACCCACTTCATGGAAGCAACAGCCAGAGCACTATTTCCCTTCAGTGTTTATAGTATATGCTTACATCTGGACTTTAATCACGTCCTGAATTAGGGCATCGGCAAAATAAACAGCCGACAGGAATATTAATGATGTGAGACTTATTCTTACAACACTGCTTGTCATGCCATTATAGCCAACCAGGTTATTTACCCATCAGTAGAACATTAAGGGGCCTTGTACTGAAACTGAAAATGTATTAATATGCAAGTAATGTAAATCTATGCAAGTAATCTATTTAACAATTTCATTTGTGACCAAATAATCAATTATTAAGCCTAAACAGTTTTTTTTAGATATGGACATCAAAGAACTAATTGTTATCAGTAAATTTAAGATTAAGCTACATTTTATAAATAGAGACACTAATCTTCCAAGCCTGTTTAATATCCACAGTTTAAGGAAACAAGCTAGATGAAAAACCATTGCACGTATTTACTGTTGACAGATTCAACTGTTGGATCAATAGAAGGACACATATGTTTTCAATGGACGACTTAAAGCTGACCCTTGGGATTTCTCTCAGCAGCCTGGGCGTTGTGGCATATGGAGTGTTGGCCATTCGGAGAAGTTTCCAAAAAATAATCTGCTTTCCTTACATGACTCAGTGGACCAGGAAAAGAAAGCGAGTGACATACGTCAGGCTGAGCGAAAACGTACCACAAAGCTAATCTCGCTGGCTAATTCTCCGACATGCACCCCTTTGCTTTGACCATTCATCAGGTCTCAAATCTCCCCTTGCATAATAATGTAAAGCTCCAGTGAAACAGAAGAAAAAAGGTTGTCGCTGTTTTCAAGGTCACTGTACAGTTGCTGGTCCCTCTTGCATAACTGAGCTCTTTTATTCTGGTTGGGGTGACGTGGGGAGTGGGGGGCTGTGGAGGGTTAGGGTTACTGATGTGGTGCTGGTCAGACGCTGGGACTGACATCAAGCGAACACTGACAGGCCTCTTTTGAGGCCAGGCTCACAGTGTGGTCAAGGGAAGTATTGTTCATCGTTCCTTAGTGGAAGAAGTGGAGCTCAGTCCCGAACAGACATTAAGATCATAGGGGGTTTTTTAGGTGTCCTCACAGATTATTCCATGTTGACTCCTATATTATATCATTTTACAAAGCTGCCCACATATGGCCTGTATAATTTTCATACATTAAATTGTTCCGTGGGCATATAATAACACTACTTGGTAGGTCAATTGTCCAGAAATAATTTTTTCTAAAACTACTGTCTGGTCTGGGCTTGGAGTGTAAATTCTGTAGACCATAGTAAGAGCCTAAAATCAAGTTACCTACAGCAAGTTCCTAAAGTAACACGTACAATTTTTCTTTTATCCTATGTATTATTTGTTATAAATAAATAAATAAATATATATATATATATATATATATATATATATTAGACAACATTTGATGCAGATCAACACTACTTAGGACTGTTGAAGGGCCTAGTTACTTACCTAGCACAATCACCACAGTTTTCAGGAGGCTCATCATGGTGTCACGGTTCCGGCGGGGGCCGGAGCTGTGCCGAGACATCCTCATGGTCCTCTGACGCACGTAGACGAATATGTGGGCGTAGAGGACCACCATGACCGCAAAGGTGACCAGATTGAAGATGGCCCAGAAGACCAGGTAGGAGTTGCTGTAGAGCGGCGCCATATTGGAGCACGTGCCTACGTTGCAGATGCAGTTCCAGCCAACGCTGGGGATGGCGCCCATGACGATGGACATTGTCCAGATGATGACGATGACCACCACCACCCGCCGGTTGCTCATGCGCGTGTGCAGCTGCATGCGGAAGACGGTGATGTGGCGCTCAATGGCGATGGCCAACAGGTTGGCCACCGAGGCAGTCAGGCTGGTGTCAATGAGGCCCTGCCGCAGCAGCCAGGTGCTCACTGTTAGCCTCCTGGTGTTGGGGCCCGTGTTGAACATCAGGTAAAAATAAGCCAGTCCCGCAAAAAAGTCAGCCGCCGCCAGGTTGGCCATTAGATAGTATATGGGGAAGTGGAAGCGGCGGTTGACGTAGATGGCCACCATGACGAGCAGGTTGGCCAGCATGATGAAGATGCAGACAGTGATGCCCAGTCCCATAACAAGCCTGCTGACTGCATTCCATTCCGTTGCCAGATACTTGCCGCTACGGTTATAGAAGAAGGCGATCGTCTCATTGTAATAGCACTGTGCCTCGTCCATCCCGTACGCTGAGGGTTTCTAAAGAGAAAAAAAAAGATGAGATACATTAGAGACATCCCCAACTGGGTCCGCCACATGCAAATTATTCTATGCAGTGGGTTCGCAGAAGAGATACCCTATACATTTAATACATCATGAATACGTCTCTATACATTTAATCCATATATATGGTCCACATAAACATGCACTAATTGATGGGCAAACATAGTTAAATCAAGTGCCAGGGTTCCCCCCAAGTCGGTTTTGTTTGAACATCTCTCCTTCTAGCAGTACAAACAACACTTTTCCATATGGCGTTTTTTATTGGTGCTCCACTTAACAGATTTCACAGTGGAAGCAAACCTTACCAGCACACCACTGGGCTGCCGAGGTAAACAAGGCTCTGCAGTGGAGGCTCCAGACATCTCCTGGCATGCCATTAGTCCCATCTCTGTTGGGCTCATTTTTGATTGGCTGATTCTCCCCTCCAAAACACACAGGAAGTGGGCCCCTGAGCTTTTTCCTGTAGGCTTGTCTGTGGTTATTCCACCATATTAGTTGAAAAGAGTATCCTGGTGCAGTGCATGTTCTGCTTTTCTTTTAGAGAGGTACAAGTCATTCACTAGAGTTACATGAGTTTTGCTGGGATTTGGGATTTGAATTCCGGCATACACCGAGGAATGTCAATTTGAACAGACATTATTAACACCACAGTAGTCTGATTAACAATAATTAATTAGAGGTGTACTCCAATGATTTAATTATATTTTATAGATCGTGATTCAACAGGGGAAAAAAGCAATGTTTGAGCAATGTTTTATTTTTGTTTAAATGAATAGGAAAATAAGCGTTGATATGACACAGACAACCCAGAAAAGGCATAATCGGGACACAGTGGCTCCAAAACAACCATTCATCGTGGACTGCGCGAATATGCGGCTCTGGCGAGTGCAAGGAGGAAGAAGCCTTTCCTGAAGGCTCAACGAAAGTTGTGACTGCATAGTACCGCCAGCTGCATCTCAATGGACCCATTCACACTTAACGGGCTGGCTTGGGGCGCTTAAAATGCGTTCACATTTGAGATTTGAGAAGGCCTAAGTGTATTCACATTTGTGGTTGAAACTAGGAGTAATTAGCTAATGCAAAACCATCGGTAAACAGAGATATGAGTAATGTTAGCATCAGTGTGCGAATTGTGCATTTTTTATACTAATGCTTTACGATATTTACCTAATTGCTTCCATAGCTAATTTTAGGAAAAATCACCACTTTTGATACCAAAATATGTCCATTACTATGTTTAAATAGCTAGGTAGAACGTTGCAACACTAATACAACAAACATGGCTATCACAATGACGTACAGAAATGTATGCATGGATTGATATTGAGATTTAACATTACAAATGCAGCAATTATGCTAAACATTTCTGCTGTGTTGTGGTGAGATTTAAAAAGGGTTATTTAATAACTTTAATAATTAAAAATTATACAGGAACAAAATATCTGTTTTCACAATAACATTTGAGTAGGTGAGCCAACATCTGCATCCAAAGCTATGAAGAAATTACAGCCTGTTTAGGTCCATCCTCGGCTAAAATTAAAGGTGATTCTGTGGCGGCTGGTGGCTAACTGTGAGTTCTGAACAATTGGTCATTAATCAGTTATAGTTTGCAGTACTGGCTGTACTATTCCAAGGGAATCGAGTGAGGAAATTTGAGAGCAGTTGCAGCCAGTTTACATTCGATAGCCTTGAGAAAGAACATGGCTCGTAGCCCTAATTAAAACAATGATAATTGTACAACTTGAAGCGGAAATAATTTTAAAAATCTTGCTAGCTAACATGACATTGCTACCACCAGCATTCCTACCAGTGAAAAAACGAGCATTTTTGTGGGCGTGGTCTGACCGACGTCAACGTCAGTGATTAAATAAAGCTCGCCCGGGCCCGCGCTCGTTCACACAAACAGATAGGCCCGGCCGAAACAACTTCAGGTTGCATCAAAAAGCTGGCCAAAATCTGCACCCTTTACAACATTTTTGAGCAATCACATACGAAATAAGGCAGCCCTGGCCAAGTGTGAATGAGTTCAATGTAAATTGGGACAGCGTCTTATGGTCAGACAAAACAGAAAAAATGCTCTCTAGAGACATATATTTGGTGAGGCAGTGGAAAAAATCAGGACCACCTAGACTTTGACGTCAAGATTGAAAGACACCAACATAAATATATACCCATAAACATTTAAAGAGGCGTCGTGGCTTAATAACTTAATAATAATAACTTTAAAAATGAATACCGTATTAGAAATAATGGAGTTATTACAACGTCAAGGGGGTTCCATTTGAAATGATATATTTGTTTCTTCCATTTCTTCTTTCACTTCACAGGAAAGTCAAAATTGTTGTTATTCCATAGGAAAAAAAATCCCAGCGGGAAGAAACTGCCAACCCTGAGAGACACTGCGAAGAAGGTGTCTAATGACTACCTAATTAAACAGAATTCACTCAGGGGAATAAAACAAATCGGCACACACCTACTAAAACAAAATGAAAAGCACTGGTGTTAACACCATCGTTAAAACACAAAGACGTGAGAGAAAGGACCTTCTCAACCCCCCGCCTCCCCTGTTGGTGAATTCTCAGTGAAGTCTACCTCAAGGAGGCAAAAAAAAAAAAACAGCCGCGGAACTACAAAAGGTTGCGACCGACCGTGATGAACATGTGTCAACTGTGTGAAATACCCTGGGGCAGAGGATTGCGTTTATCCAGCTTCCAGTGTGGAGTGTACAATAGTTGTCTGTGCTTAAAATGTCTGCAGGCAATCTTCCTTTTCATTGAAAATCGTTTTCACTAAAAGCCATTTTAATATCATACTGACAAGACCACCCAGCAAACGCAACAACGTACACAATATAGCATCTGTCCACACAGTCTGCTCATTAGCAAAGCTCCTTCCTATTTCTAAAGTAAACTCCAGAGCTCAAGCAATGCAACCAAGGTCACAGATATCCCTGATATCATGTTTCTCACTCAAGGACTATTAAATTTTTATTACAGACAAAACATTATTAGTGACCATAACATCAGAAATGCCTGTTTTAATATGCTTACTTTGGTATTTTGTGGTATCGCAGAGCTACAAAACGCAGGACAAACATCTGTATTATTAAACCTGCCTGCCTACCAAATGAAATGGCGGTCAGTCGGAAACTAACCCCTGGCACATTACATTGTTAATCTGAGCCTTTTATATATACTGGATATTTAATTATGGACTTTCCAAAAGCTCAGCACTTAAACTATCCGTAAAGTATAAAGTACGCTGAGCATTCTGCAACGATATCAGCGGAACGGCCTCTGCCTCAGTTAACACTGATACACACTGACTGTTCATTCAAGTATAGCGAGGCCGTTTAAAACGTGGCAGCAACAGGGGAGGGCTTCGCTCAAAGTGAAGTGGAAGCATTGACCACTGGCAATGTAAAGGGATTTGAATGGTGTTTCTAAAGCTATTGTTTCCCAATACATTCATATTTCATTCATATTTCTTCTCTAAATATAGGGGGGGAAATGTAATCTGGTAAGTATCGTACGCATAACGATGGTACAAATGCATGCTGTCACTTTCCTTTCCTGTTATTATTTAATTATTGAATTACTTAATTAACCGTTATTATTACTTAAATTCATTGTTTGATGTCAGGAAAGATATGCTATAACATAATGCTATGCTGCTTTACTGGCATGCAAGTTAGTGTAAATGTACCGTTATGACTAGCCTACAGTTCCACACATTATAATGAAATTATTCCACTGGAATCAGAATGTGTAGCACTGTTTAGAATGTTTATAAAAAGAAGACCCCAGTTCCACACAAAGCGGGGGTTCAAAGGGGTGCAATCACTTCTGGGCCATTCTGGGCCCTTTAAATCAAAGTCAGCACTGACCACAGCAATATTTAACACTGACATGTGGAGGATGAAGCATTAACCGCTGAAAATATAATTGGTTTGTCTGTTTCTACACTGTGGAGACAGTGATACTGTAGTAGTGGGAATAAACATTAGCCTGGTGTTTGTAAAGACATCAACAACTGCTCTGATTCATTACTGTATACAGAATTCTAAACTCGTTACTGCTTTCATTACTGTAGATCAACGCTACAAAGGGAGAGGTTTTTAAAAACTCTTTGTTTTAGGCTACTAAAACTAGGTACAAGCAAAAGTTGTCACCGTCTACATTACTTCTGAAAACAATATGAACGTGTTGGAAAAACTTCCGAAATCAAGCACACGTCTAGCATAAGGACTAGTCCTCTGTGTTTAATTATCTAATAATGACCTCTAATTTAGTAGGCCCAGTAGAAGCCCCTCTACCAGCTGTTTTAAATCTTTAAGCGCTCAGAGACATTACCATGAGAGAGATAGAACAAAACAACAACAAAAAAATCATTCTTGGCATGGTCTGCACCATACCCGGCCGGCTTCAGTTATTCCAGATGTGTCACTGATGGAGGAGGAGACAAGGGGAGAAGTTTCGGCTCTGCAGTGAACAGAGTGACCCGGGCCCAGGAAGTTCAGGAGAGTCCATACAGACTTGAGACTGTGGGGTCGATGCAGACCCGGAGATCACGAATGTGTCGACACAGACAGAGAGCGCAGAGTTGTCAAATAGAGATTTAATTCAGGCTGCTAAAACTAATGGGAGATCATGATCAGCATTCTCCTTCAAGCCAAGAGTAACAGAGCAACTTTCATTGGCCCATTTCAGCATAGCTATCGGGGATGCCAATTTTGAAGCACAAGGGAAGCATTGTTCTGCCACCATTCTGTCAAAAAGCAATGAAACCTACTCCAGTTTACAATGAAATAATTGTTCACATTTGTGCACGGTCCTGATGAAGCAACACAAGCAAGGTTTTGAATCAAACACATCCGTAATTTACAGCTCAAACCGGCATAAACCCTTCATCTGCAAGCAGTTAATTGCCAAGATACTTTTAAGCAGTTTCATCTCGCCAGGAGTAACAGGGACATTTTCACCAGCAAATTTAAATGTGAAACCGCCACATCAGTTTGTACCAGAATGGCTAGACATAATTAGAATATTAGCATAAAATATTTTATTGTTGGATAATTAAAACGATATGATCCTAAATTTTAAATAGCTGATGTAAGTGTTACAAAATGTGTAAAGCCCCAAGGTACAGAAAAAAATATGCATGAAAGGAACAATATTTTTAGGTTAGAAATTCAAACCCCAACCGACACCAGTAAAGTTGAATCCCGGTCAAAGACTGGAAAAACTTACAGTAGAGAGCTGAGTGATATACCACACTTGGATAAATCTCGCTGGCACACCAGGGAACAGAGGCATTCTGGGATTTCTTTAGTTTTAGCCAACATTACCTATCGCTTTTCTTCGTGCAACCCCAGGGAACAAACAACAAAGTGTTAAAGTTGTACCACTTTAGTTACTTTTCATCATGCCCTGGGTCAGGCTGTCAGCTGAATTAGGTAATAATAATAAATAGTGACAGCAACAACAGTGAGAGGTCCGAGAGAAACTAAAAGCACCTTTTTAAATGGGATGGAGTGAAGAAAATGTGCATTTACTTATCCTAATGTTATCATAACGCCGAATCCTTGGCGTTATCTCGAAGCTAGAGGACGTAAGGTACATGGTTCTTTTCATGCTGACACTTGTCCATTACATCAGCTGAATAGTAAAATTTGCCTGGGGAATTACACATGACAGCAAGTCATGTGAGATCATTTATCAAAAATTTTTCAGCCAATGCGTAAGCATCACAGTTTTATTGCATGGCGTGTAAAAAATTTTTTTTAAGGCAGAGGGTGTAGTATTTATGGCCTCCCTCTTGAGGAGAAAAACCTCAAACAAGTAGTTAGAAATGAATGACTGTTAGTAATGCTGCTAAGAGTCTGTCATCTCCCTCGTGCCATCAAGTCTGCGTTTGATGTCAGTCTTTTCTGAGTCACTCAATGGATAAATCCCACAGAGCTAGGTGTGACCCGGGAGGTCGGAAAACAGTTTTATTTAAAACAATGGCAATTGCTCCCACAGAGATGAGGAACTTTTCATCTGAAGATGATCAAAACACTTTGACCACTGCACAAAATTACTCAGCAACCACACTTGAGTCACAACTTATCACGGTGTGCCTCATAATGGGGCAAAAAATCGAGGGCTGAAACGTTAGCTGACTAGAACGGTATTAGGCAGTTCTTCTACTTTACAGCCAGCCTTCAGCATTACTGTAATCACTCTGCCACGTCAGTTGTGCAGATTAACTAAACAATAAAAAAACTGTCCCAGCGTGCCACCTGCTAAACACCCCCCGTCCCTCATCCAAATACACACCTACCTTTTCCAGGTACTGAATTCAGTCGATTTTTTGTAGTTCTCTAGGCTGTATAACCCGTGTTGTATGTAGGCTTTGGTTTGAATTTATTTCCATGTGAGAGGAATGTTTGAACAAAGGGACTGAAAACTGTTCCCACATGGGCGCAGCCTTAGTTTCCAGGCTTTCCTTGACCCTTTCCACTATTTGGATAGGTCACAGAGGGGCAACAAACGCTTGCATTACACCCGTGGTGGAGAGAGAGAGCGAGAGAAAGAAAAAGAGCAGACGCACCTAAGGCAAAGCCCAGATGTTCACAACGGAGGAGTTCTTTGAAAAGCAAAAGGAGATTTCTATAACGCGTTGCAGAGCCCTGGCAACCATGACTTCCGGTGTCGACACAGAGGCCTCCTTAAAATAACAACGAGTATCTTTGAAAGGGCTTTTGTGGCGTCCTGAGGGCATGTGGGTGCCAGACGCACACAGGAGAATAGATCAAATGTAATTTAATTCGGGCTGGGGGTAGAAGCAAGTTTTATGGTTAAGGTAAATATTGCCTTGATGAATGATATTGTCAGTTGGTATACAAACTATATATATATATATATATATATATATATATATCAGTTGCAATTTTTTATTCAATTAAATATATGATTGGTGCAACCCTGTCAGTTACTATATATATATATATATACACACACACGTATATATATACAGGTTGAGCATATTCCATATCTGAAATTCCGAAATTCAAAATGCTCCAAAATCCGAATCATTATTACAAACGGTTTGTCTTTAACTCAGTTGCTATTTTTCAAAATTCAATTAAATGCACATGTATGGTGCAACCCTAACCCCACAAACACTATTTTCTGGCCAGTCCCTTGTCATTTCCACTAATGCTGACCAAAAAGTGTCACCATGCAGACATAATTTCCAACACATGAAACGTTTTTTCATACAGGGTGTCACAGTCAAACATGATATCTTTCTATTATATCAAACAGATCTTAGAAAAGTTATTGCTGTCTAATGCTAGCCATTTTTTCCAAACAAAAGCCTTAATTTAGCCAGTGGGCTATTTTGTTTGCATACTGATGGGGCACTGCCTGCGCCATTGCGAAAAGAACTTGAAAATAGTAATTTGCTGTGGAAAAATTTCAGCCCAATGGACCCAAATGGTTACGATTCCATTCATGCACCCCGGGCCAACCGTGTGCTGTCTGAAAATATGCAAACTGAGTCAATGGTGAGTCAATGCTAATATATTTGCCTAATTGTTGCATTTCTAGAAAATAGTTTTAAAACCTTTCTTTGGCTGTAGAGTAAGACACTTTTACATCCATCATCAGATATTTTAGAAACACTGAATCCCTTCAGAGCACATTTGTTTTGAACACATTGTTTATTCCCTTCCTAAATTACCTAAATTAACAGAATTAAAATATTAGAAATCCTGCTCATTAGCACAGGGCTTCTATTATATTAGTTCATTATTTAACCTAACGGAGGAAAAATATGTTCTTTCATTTAAATTCTTTAAATCGATTTAAATGGAGTCCACTGGCTCGATTTACTCAAATTAATGCGTCCTTTTGGGTATGCTGAGCGGGAGATATGTGACCCTCCAGTGCTGTCTTCTGTCACTGAGCGGGTTAAATTTGTACTCAAATTAAATCTATTCCAGCAGGGAATCCTGGCACCTAAATACCAACTCTGGTTCCTTTACTTTGGCTTAGTACCCCCACCCCAACCTCCACCTCAGGTTTCAAAAACTTGCCACGTTAGGTTATCGTTACTCATTTGAATCTTAATTAAATGCCTCTTTATAACACAACTTTTTGATTTGCTCAAGTTACACTGGTGTCGAACAATGCCAGAACGTAAAAAGCGGTAATTCTCCAGTGTGTGTATCACAGCGACACTGGCACACATAGCAGCAATTGCTTTCACACTCATTTGGGGGTTTAAAAGTGACCCTCACAGACGCGATACTGATACTTCCAAAGTCAGGTATATTTGAGGAGACGTTATGCCATAATGACAAAGAGCGACTTGTGAAAGCCTGATTTAACCTTGACTTCACTTCTTCATCGCCCCGCCGTTTGGTTCTAAAGTGCAGTGAGCAAAATTTGTTTCATGCCTCAACCACATGTTTCCCTCGTCACCCCTCCCCAAGCAAAACCCACAGCAGAAGCAGGAGGGGCGAACAAACGTGGTGTTATATCTGTAGCCTGGCCAAAGAGAAACTCCCTCCATGGCCAAAAATGTAGATAATTATGCATGTCACTGACCTATAGCCATTTATCTGTCCTGGTTATGTTTAGACCCCTGACGACTAGCTCCCCAACAGATTAATAGCTTTATACTAAAACCAATGGCTCCACAATGACGGCCTGTACTAAATATTCAAGCCCCGCAGTGTAAGCCCTAATGCACAGACTCAACTCAAGATCCATTATCCTGAGCATGCGTGTTACTGTCTCGTTGTCATGTTTCTTTGGTTTCTGAATTGACTGATAACCTTGAAAGTGACCGCAACCCAGTGCCACGACCTGTCTATTCGTACCTGGAGCCAACGGCATGCTACTGTAGTCCACCCCGGCCACCCCGGAGTGGTCACACAATCGTCCCACTCAGTCGTCTCATCCTTTTCCCATCCTTTTCACGCATTGTTTACAGAAACTAAAATAGATAATGGGGGTCAGCCGGTTCCAGTCCCATCCCAGCTGTTGTATCCTTGAACAAGGTTCTTAACCTGAATTGCTTCAGTAAATACCCAGCTGTAGAAATTGTAAGCTGTGTAAGTCACTGCTGAGAAACTTAAAAAAAAAAAAAAATTTCAAAAACATGTACACACACTTAGTTATTTATGTGCACATAAAACCGCTCAAGTTTTTTGACCATGTTAAGCCTTAATGACATGACTCATACCAAAGATTAACGCTGTCTTTCACAGCATGGCATAGTGACTGATTCGCTTAAAAGTTGCGAAGAAGAAAAAAGCCATCAAAAGTTTTTGAGAAGCAATGATGCTTATGGTATAATAGTGACATCTGAGAGGCTGCCCCGGGGGGGGGGGGGGGGG
>JAOVYW010000093.1:7534468-7549913 GCA_025775045.1 Hiodon tergisus
TAAGAATAATAAAAGATTTGACTAATAATCTATCCACCATGTAACTAAATTGGTTAGTCTATAGCAGGGTTTCTCAATCCAGGTCCTGGAGAACCCTTGCCCAATGCCCTTTAAAAAATCACCTTCAGTAGTCGGAGGAAACATAACATTAGATCAGTTATCCCAATAATTGTGTGATTTCAATTAAATTAAATTAAATTATCTTAATTACTTGGCTGGAACAAATATATGCACTCGCATTTGGCCCTCCAGTACTAGGATTGAGAATACTGGTCTATAGCAAGAGCTGGACTTTCTAAATCCTGTACCTTAGAATCCTCTAGAGGGCAGCAACTATTACCATTTGTTCGTTGCAATTGAGATCCGTTTTAGAATGGAGTTAAAGATATTTACGTATTGGGAGATTTAATGCAGAACTGAGTGCCAATCATAGGATCATATTGTAAGCTTGCTTTTAGTTTTTCCCCCAACTAACCCAAACTGACTGTATTGAGTTTAGAGTGCATGAACCGTTTGTTATCAAACCATGCATTTATAAATATTTTCTGTCAGGTCAAATCCTGCCAGTTCAGTCCTCTAGTATAGGATCAACGCACCGAGCATGAAGTTGATGTGAAAATACAACCATAAACTACTGAAACTGGAGTGTTTCTATTTAACTATCAAATTCGCACACTTACTCACATCACCACCTGCCCGTCAGCACACTGAGCCTCAAATTATCTTAAGTTATACGGTCTTAACTGTTAACATCGTACACATTTCTTTCGTACCACCGAATGCGATCAACACGTTTTATAGCAAAAATCGTAACATCCTTACGTATTACCGTTACAGATGAATCGGTTGTTTTTGTTTTTATCTTTACGGTTTACATTACTTATACGTTGTGTCTGTTGCGTCGTTGTCTTGATCTTCTTGTGTGTTCACAAGGATAGGTCTTGTATCTAGTGAGGCAAGTTGCCCCTAGAGGTTGACCTCATGGTCGTTGATGTTGAGGCTTTAGCAATGTTATGTATTTATTTGACTATTTCCACAGTTCCAGCATGGTTTATTGAATTAGTTGTATCATTTGAGTGAGTAAACCCCGTTTAAATTTACCCCTTGCTCTGTTGTCCCCCTCGTTTGTCATCTCTCACAACCACTAACACAATTGAAACAATTAAAATTATTACGATGAATTTTAATACGGCAGTAAGAGACTGGATATTATCTACAAATAGTTAAATCTGAAAAGCAACTGAATATGTGAGCGGATTTACAACCATCAATAATACCATTATCTCATTAAAACATTTAATCAACCCATATGCAATCATTACATACGTCACTTGTTACATCAACTGTTCATTACAATTGTAATACAAAACAACGCCAGGGGTCTAATATCCCCTTACAATACCCCGGCACTTAATGAATCTCAAAACTCAGGTCACGCTGTGGAAATCACAGCAAACCTGCCCGTCTACAGGGGCAGCCTGCCCAGGCAGATGATCACTTCGACATGGAGGCAGGAGTCAGAGGACGACTCGGAGGCAGGGGTCAGAGGACGACTCGGAGGCAGGGGTCAGAGGACGACTCGGAGGCAGTCACCGTTCACCATCAGCGGAGCAGGTAACAACAGGTCTCTGCTATCTAGCCCAGCTGCTGAAACTGTGGCTCTGGGAGGGCCCACCACCCTCTGTTTTCCCTTGGGGGGGTTCCCTGGGCAGGGCGTTGAAGATACGAAAACCCTCCTTGGTGGCAAAGTCCCAGCCTAAGGTGGCCACCTGCTCCACCAGCTGGTCTGTGCTGCTAGAGGTTTCATCTGTATCTGTATGTGGTGAAAAACAGATAGAACTTTATGTATTGTCTAGTAGGTAGGATGAGCACGATCAGAAAAGCCTGATCAGAGCCTGATCATTCTCATCAGTCCTATCACAGTGAGCGAGTCCGAGACGTGTACTTTTCTTTACCTGTCAGAGAGCGTTTGTAAAAAACCTGCCGGTTGGCTGCCAATTTGAAGAACGAGAAGGCCATGTAGAACTGCCAGTTTGCTACATTCCCCAGACCCATGGCGTGGCTATACTGGTCAAAAATCTCCTTGGCAGAAGGGATGCCCAACTGGAACAGGTCGCATTGACTCATCCCTGCACAGGAGACGGCGCAACAGAATTCAGTTAATTAGTTTCCATTAAGCTATGGGAAATCTAATAAACTGGTCAAATTTTATGGAAAATTTGTAAGGAGACTCATAAAAGAGCAAGGCTTATTTAGGTTCCTGGGGCCTTGTTTGTAGAACTTCGATTTCATACTACATTTAAGCCTACAACCTGGTTCAGGAAATGAGAGTTTGTAATAATGAGATGCCTGTAAGCATGCATTTGAGGACCATTATTGTATGTTATTTTTGACTTTCATTGACACCCCTTTTTGGTCCTCAGGTTGACAGACAGCAATAGCAGACTCCAAAGCCAAACGGAAAGATTAGAATCAAGAGTAGATATTGACAGCTAACCTGTGCCAGCAAAATATACCTGACTCACCTGTCGAGCCAATTGTCCCAATACGTTTGGTGTCATGAAATAGAGGGACTATATATGAAAAGGGTTGAGACATTCAGTTACTTTTCATTTGAACATTAGAATGGCTGGATAATTGAGAAATGTAAAAAAACTAATTGATGAATCCTTGTTCCTGCTGTGTCATTCTGGAAGAGCCAGGATTTGGCATAAAAGCATGAATCTATGGACCCTTTACGCTTGGTGTCAATGGTACAGGCCGGTTGGCAGTGGTGTAATGTTTCCCCTTATAAAAATGGAGCCACTAATCTCAGTACTAGAGGAGTGTATCTAATTAATTGGCCACTGAGTATATAAATACACGTTCACACCAGTGAATATACTTGGAGGCAATACTTTAACATTGATTTAAAACCAAAAAAAGCATGCCATTTCTGAACTTTCTGCCTTATTTCAGTATTTAGCTGCGCAACAATTATATCCACAAATGGGTTTTGTAGCCTCCCTGTAAGTTATCACGACCTCGCAATATTCATTTTGTTTGACTTTTTCACATATTGCCATCGCTTTTAAACATTATTTAAACACTGATGATCTTCACTCCTCATTTAATACTCTCTCCATGTGCTTTTAATGAGTAATGTTACCGGATCGCAGAACAATCTCTCCCGCCAGAAACAGTGGCTCAGCCACAATGAGAAGTTTGAACGAATCGTCTGGCGCTTGCTTAGAATGTACAAATATTTTCGCATCAATTTTGAAATCACAACTGTGGCATGATTTTATTGTAAACACAATTTTAGATTGAATTTGTGCAGAGAAATGAGGCCCCAGGTGACATAATTTATGAACCACACTGCACTGAGATACCCATGATGAAACCCATAGTAGTTAGAACAGAACAACAAGAACATGGACTACCCTGCTTTGGCTCCTACCTGGGAGGATGGGGAGGTCTGGGGGCAAGTAGTGTGCCATGCAGATGGAGGCCAGGTCACAGAGGGGGTCCCCTAGTGTGGAGAGCCCCCAGTTCAGCACAGTCACAACCTCCGGTCGGTCTGGGTGGAACACCAGGCTGTCTAACCTAGTCAAAGGGACAGGGTTCTCTTTCAAATCATATCATTGTAAAGTAAATCTGCAAGTGATGACAGCAAAACAGAAAATTCCATTCCGGTTTTAGACGAACTTCAGATGTGAACCTGAAGTTGCCTCATACAGAGCCAGTATCAGCGTAACCTTGACTGGCAGGAACGTAAATCCCTGTACAGGCGCATGTATGTGGGTATTCAGCTTTTACCTGAAGTCCCCATGCATCAGTCTGGTTCTCTGGAGCTGGGGGAGCTGCTGGGGAAGCCACTCGATCAGCCTCTCCACAGCAGGTATGGTGTGAGTCTCACTTTCTCTGTACTGTTGAGTCCACAGGTGGACCTGCCGTTTCACATAATCTGTGAAAGAGAGTGCCGAGTCACGAGAGGACTATTATACATTCAGCTTCCTATCCACTGCAGTTCTCTAATAGCTTATTTCAAGGCCAGCTCTGGATGGTCCAACCTGTCCTGTTGTCTTCCTGCAGCCCTACCGCCATGGGGTCCACAGTGTGGATCAGGTAGAGGACTCGAGTGATGGCTTGATATACCGCCTTCCTGTCTTCAGGGTCCAGTCCTGGCAAGGAGGGGTCCAGGAACACCCGTCCTGGGCAGTACTCCATTAGATAGAATGGTATACCCAGGACACTAGCCAAGGACAGGAGGAAAAAAGCTATAATAAACAATTAAAAATCAAATGGTATGTTTGAATTTATAATAAGATCAGTAATCAGGTTTTATGAAGAATAATTGAAAAGGACATGGATGCATCTACCATGTCAGTAAAGTGACAAACATCTAGGGCCAAAGTTTAAAATTTTGTTCTAAATAATTTCAGATCAGCCAATGTAAGAGGTTTTCAAAGTTTGTCTTCAATCGGAGAAAGGATGAAGATAGCAAACTATATCCTCACCTCGGATCCTGACAGAGAGCGATGATCTTAGGAACTGGCAGTCCAGCCCTCCCTAGAGCCTTCAGGATGCTACAGAATAAACGCCATAGCTACGTCACACAACAGTCCCGTTAGCCAGGTGCACATAATCCCTTCCAGCTAAGTCCTACTCACTGGACATATAGACTCCCAAATACAGGTTTTCTATGTACACTGCAAAACTTCGAATTCCGATATAAAGAAGCATGTCTGTAGATCGATGATTTTTAAGAAACACATAACCCAGCCTCACCTGAACTCCTTCTCCACGGCACAGACAGATGGCAGGTGGGACTGTGGCGGTTCCTTTCTCAGGACAAAATATCGATCCCCGAACTTCAGGAGGTAGGTGGAGCTGGACTGGCTGTGGCTGAACTGTCGGACAGTTACAGGCTCTGAAACCACAGCGACATTTATGTTGCCTATGCCACCCTCACATAACACTTAAGTTTTCAGCACCCGTCATCTCCGTTAGGAAGAAGATTGCACACTTATGTCAGGTAAAGAACACCATACAGTGTATATGTGTTAGGTAGAAGAAAACTCAGGTAGAGAACAGAGTTCTATTTTTCAAATAGAGAACACAAGAGACTTATAAGGTACAAGGAGGTACATCTCAATGTCAATATCCTTGTAGGAGGAAGACCGAACTTACGCCAGGTAGAAGATCACATACCTAAGGTAGGTAGATTTAGAACTCTCTGCATGTATTGCGTGAGTTGTTTAACAGGGAGCTGCATAGCAGGCTGGGTGATAAATACTGACAGAGGAAACCCAAGTACTCCTTCCAACTCTTTCAGAGCCACCAAAGGATCTGAAACCTGGGGAGTAACAATGCAAACATTATGGACTGTTAGCCAATTGCTGGAAAGTCATAGCAGCAGAGATCACATAAACAGGCTATAGTACATACACACACAAAAGGTCTTTATTGAGGAGTAATTCACTCGCCTGTATTGCACGAATACCCAGTTGGGCCGCAGCCTTGGTGTTAAATCCACTATCGTCCAAGAACACAGCTTCCTCTGCAGACACCCCAAGCTTCTCCAAACACAGTTGGTATATCCTGGGGTCCGGCTTACACATTCCTTCCAGACATGACTCTATTATCTATGAGAGTAATGCTACAATAAAATCAACAAATAGACCACACAAAAGGAATAAAACCAATACATAATATCTCCATATTACATACAATATCCCTTCCACAACGCTCTTTGGAAACAGTGGCACCCACCACATCAAAAAGACACCGCTCCAATGGTAGGTAGGTGCCTCCATCCCAGAGGAAGAAGTTGTTGCTGAGAACGGCCGTTTTTAGGCCCTCTGCACGCACACTCTGCACCGCTTCCACCATTGCAGGGATTGGCTGGGCCATTGGGCCACTGGTTAAGGCTGAGAGCAAAGAGCCACCCTGGACTGGGAAGCCAGCCTGGAACAAAGGGGATTGGGTATTTTGGAGGATAAGTAAGAACATTAACTCTTGAACTTGTATTATTGTTTATGTAGTTGGATAGTACACAGCTCCATTCGTTTAGCATTCCAAAAGATTGGTGTACACTCTGTACACCTCTCACTCCGTTCTGTAAAATCCTGCTATTACACAAGAGAAGATGTTGCTGAACGTACCACGTCTGAGCATTCTTCGCCGAAGGCTTCCACAAACTCTCTGGCACCCATTTCTCCGCGCATAAACTTTTTAAAGGTGTTACCCTCACCCCCTGTTCTGTTGACCTGGGCGATCGTGCCCCTCGGAATGCCATGTTGCTGCTCCCATTCTTAGTGAGTTAGAAGAGATAATGGACATCTGTTTACTACTTATGGATTTATAAACCAAAAACCGGGTTTTATAACAAAAATTAGCTGTATTGGTAGCTAATGCAAACAACTACATTGATAAACTAGGACAGACATTCTGAAATTCTTGCCTATTGCCTTCTGATAGGGTGACGGCAACAGCACTCCACCCATGTCGAATATCACAGCTTTGTATCGTGTTGTGTTCGCGGAGCTCATGCTGCATTTTGGCACTAGTTGACATCGTAGACGGCTTGTGCGGACCGGTAGACGCCACAGGAACGTCAACCGTGCGGGATATATCATCTTAGACACTGTATAACATAGACAAATTAAATAATTATAAAAGTCAAATAAATTAAATGTAAAATGAAGAGGGCCAAGACTGAAACCATCGGGTTATTAATACATTTTTTAAGGAATATGACTTTGGTATGAAAGTTCAGGATAGTAAAATCGGACAAGATTGGTTCACCGTATAACTCAACAGACAAGCCTGTTAATCCTTCGGAATATAATTTTAAAAACAACTATTATTATTATGAAAGATAACAATATCAAGTGCAATTGCGCATGTACTATACAACGTCAGCAATGGCTTGTGTGTAAACGAATAAAAAAGATCCACTAATAGGATAGCTAAACATGAACGTACCCTAGAACAGATTCCAACTACTCGTTGAAACGGTAGTAAACAGAATGTTAATAAACATACAACTTATTTACCTGTCTGGTTAATTTATTTTGAGACGATCTGCTTAGCTTTAAGCATGTTTAGGTGGGCAGTAAAGTGAATAGACAAACACTGATCATGTGATCAAGGAAAACCTCACTGTGGTGTCACCGCGTTAGCGTTAAACCTTATTATACGTTATATTTTCAATTTTCCGTAATTTGGACGACATTTGTTGAAATTTTGAAATCTAATTAAGTATTTTATTAACGATTTGTAATGATATACGAAAATCATTAAATTATTTAAATCTAATCAAAGAATGCTTTGTTATATTACGGCGTTTATGGTAAACATTCAATGTGTAATAATGTAAAATGTAAAAGTACGTTTCATCTTACATTGCCATAAGATACGTGAATCACTTTGGTTAACTCCAGAGAACCGACCAATAACTGCATTCAGTTTTTACTGAATAAATTTTGTCCCGAGCTGTTATCTTGTTTTTATTCGTGCATTAAATGCATAGGTCTATTAATTTAGGTTAGTTTTCTGCTAAATATTTTGTTATTTTGTCTGGGTTTGAGTAGGTGGCCGAAATGTAGGCTAATGGTTGTGCAATGTAAACAATATGCAGATCATGAACCAAAGTGATATCATTTTATCTGTGTTGTTAGTCTAATAACGTTTCCACTGATAAGGTTTGTTGGATTTCCCAAGAATTTTCATTTCACCTTCGACAGAATGTACTGTAGCTTATAACAATTTACAACTAAGTTTATATCAACGTAATTTTCACCATTATTTTGGCAACATTAATAATAAACACTAGGTTTACTCATCTGTTTACACAATGTCTCTGTTCAGTCAAACATTTCAGACTTAAATCCTGAGACAGTTCAATTTCAAGGGTGAAGAGGGGTTTTTATATTTAAAATAAAGAGCAAACAGTTTTTTTAGGACTTGTAGGACCATCAAGAAAAGATAGGAGTTTACACTTTATTTGTACAATAAATACAATACAAAAAGACAATGAAGTTAAAATCTTTAAACAACACATAAATGTAAACAAACTATGAAAAACTATAAGACAGACAATTGTGGTCTGCCAAGTCTGTCAACATTTGTCTGTACACATTTACAAAGGGTATTGAATAAAGTAATCCATGCCACAAATATATAATGCATTAAAACATTTCCCTATATAAAGCTCACATTATGAAAATAAGTCTAGGGTTTTTCTAATAGACGATTTTTAGCTTATGAGAAACCAAAGAGCATGTCTATTTACTTTCACTCAAATAGCTGCCCCAGTTTTCTATGTCCAAATCAGGGCAGACAACTGAGCCAAATTTCCGAGGTTCATGGATCATATAGGAATGCTATTGTGTTGGCGATTCTGGCAACACACGTCTACATTAAAATAAGTGCATGAAGGCATCAAAATATGAAAATAACATTTGGATTTAATAAAAAAAAATGTTTCTCCATAAGTAATAAGTGTAAATACTGCATGTTGACATTGAATTCTACTTTCTGTTCCTTAGAAAGAGATCCAGAAAGGGATACAGCCTGATTCGACTTATTTGTGCATTTTCTCCGCACACATTAAAGCAAGTAAATGTTCCTATTTTGAAAGCCACATTATACAGTATAATTGCTTGGCAATATACAAAATGCGATATAAATATTTCAATGTTTGGCGAGGCAGAAATGTCACTCTCAGATCCTGTTTCATAACGAGTACATTATTCCGCTCTCTGTATTTCCCCAGGCCTTTCCCCTGTTTGATTCACCATCAGCGCTTGGTGGTAGAGGTGTATCAGAGTGACACTTGTGTTAGTGATGCTTCTCCTGCCCAACAAGTCCAGGTCAAGTCCCAACTTTGTTCTCAGTCAACGACAACAACAGAGGGGTCCATGGCCTTTCTGAGAGTATACAAATGATTAGTCAGTATTATGCAGGACAGGAAGATCCATGGGGTTCCTAAATGGGAATTCCTGTAGAGTTCAAGGCTGCGTAGCCCTTCTTCTGTGATCGTAGCAGGGGTGTCTGTGTGTCCACGTCCCGCACAGCCTCTTTGCTCAGTGAGCGGAAGTGTCGCTGTGTCCAGCCATAAACCAGGCAGTTGAGCAGACCTTGGGAGGAGGAGGTGAATGCCTATTTGGAATGAGGATAAAAATCACCCTTTTATTACCAGAGAGGCTATATATGCTATGGTTAACTTACATCTGTCCATACTGCTTAAATTTCCATTTACAATCTGGCCCACACAAAACATACAATACACATAAGTTATTGATTGAAGGTGGTCAGGAGGTTACCTGTAAGATGTAAAGGCAAACTCCTACCACTCCCTCCACTGCTTTCGGATTGAACAGAATCATGGTGGCCAGGACGATAGCTGAGTAGTTAGGAAACACAAATGACAGGAGTAAATTAATATGATTTTTATTTGATAAACATATGGGTGGCTCTGTCATCATGATTGACAGGCTTCTTGACAGAAAGACATTTGAAAATGCTGAGAAAAATAAGCCCCTCTTGCTTGAATACAAGCAAACAAAGACTCAACAAGCGCTTGGAAATGACTATATAAAGATGGGTGACAAATTAAAGAAATAACCTACATTAATTAAGTGTCTCTGTAAGGTGTTGAGCTACCATGAGCTGCTAGAACAGCTTAATTGCGCCATGGTGTAGATTCTACGAGTCTCTGGAACTCTACTAGAGGGATGGAACACCAAGAAGATTCTTCCACAAACATACTCCCTCATTTGGTGTTTAAATGATGCTGGAAAGCACTCTCCAAACTTCCACAGGTGTTCAAGTGGGTTGAGATCTGATGACTGTGAAGGCCATAACATATGATTCACTCATCAAACCATTCAATGACCCCTCAAGCCATGTGGATGGAGGAATTGTCATTCTGGAATAGACTCCCATCAGGATAGAAATGTTTCACTGTGTTTTGCAGTGACCCTCCCCTCTAAGGGGACTACTGGACCCAAACCAGCTCTTGGCTCCCTCTGCACGCTCATCTCGCCCTACATCCCCATTGTCCAGTCGACTATTCTTGTCACTCGCACTGAAATGGTGGAACACCCTGCCTAAGACCGTCAGACTATATGAGACTGCCTTCAAGAGGAAACTAAAAACTTTCCTCCTCCAACTTTACCTTACACCAGAGAACTGATTTCTAAATTGACGCTTATGTTTATTTTGCATTGTATGTTACCTTGTAGCACTAGTCTTTGTAGCTTTTCGCAGTACTAATCAATAGGGTAGCTCAGTATCCTATTGCAGTCCCTAAACTATGGCACTTTTGTACGCCACTCTGGATAAGAGCTTCTGCTCAATGACTAAAATGTAAAATGTAACCTTGTCAGGAAAATGCCCCCCACCAGAGCCTCTGGGCCCCCTCATTGTAGGTTATTCCTTTCATTTCTCACCCGTCTGAAAATGCAGAATCTGTGCTTGTTGGGCTGATATGAAATAACACGGAGGGCCAAATGGAAAAAGAAACATTCATAGATTTTTACTTAGAGAGGAAGCTTAATATGTGTGACTGTTTGATTGGGTGTGTGTGGGGGGGTGGGCACCAGTACCTGGCCCCCAGCAGAAGAAAAATGCAGAGGGGTACAGCAACATCCGATGGTCCAACACCCGAAGTGTGGCCCACTGTTTATCACCCAGGAATCCACTGGAGGTGACGCAACGCTTGTAGAGGGAGCGAGCATTCCCCATTATCACCTTGGAGGCAAGGGACGGGGACAAAATAAGGAACGATGCTTTCACACAGGACCCCTAACTATGGAAATCTGGAACCTTCAAAGCACACATAATGTGCTCGTACTGTTGCTGTGAAATTCATGAGAAAGTGTCATCCAGTATCCATGTCTAAGGCTGCCACTCACCACAATTCCCAGAAAGGTAAAGAGGAAGTTGACCAGGAAGATGGCGATTCCATATATGTGGATGAGATGGCAGGTGGTTGCACCTTCACTGTTCCCAGGGGCTGAATAAAGCGCCCCTGTGTGCATGAGGAGGCACCTACATGTCAAGCAGAACCAGAATCGTGTGAGGAACTTCCGGCACTCCCAGCGGGTATCATTCCATGTTCTATAAACTGTCTATATAGACACAAATCTGATCCCAAAGCTCTTTCTTAAAAGGCATACAGGTGCTCATGCGTTGTAAAATGCTTGTTGAATTTTGTCTGTGTTAGTGGACGGTCATGCACTCAGCAACGGTAAGCGTACTTGTAGGGCTGGCTGAAGTTAGTGTAACAGCGCTCAGAGTTCCCAACAGCAAACACTGGAGCCATCAACAGCACCGGCAACACACTGAAATGAAGGCAGGAGAAACATTCAGGCTCTGACTGGCCATGAACTAGCCGGCCAGCTACTCCGTCACATCAGTTTATTACGGCAACATCACAGGTCACTTTCATCCAGCAGGCTTAGTCCTTCCTCCTTAAATATTCGTAATGTACCAACCAGCAAAAGATTACACAAACAAGCAAACTTAAAGGGAACAGGTACAGTCTATTAGCATGCGTCTTCCAATGGACTGAATCAGAGAATAAATCCTCCTCCTCATTGACACCAATTATTTGGGTAATATCATATAGTGAAACTGCCAACCCTTCTATCTTGCATTCACCCGTTATGTATACACAAAGAATCAGAAAATTCCACATAAACTGTATAGGGATGGGGTCAAGGGCAGTCTGTCAATCGACAGATTAACAGATTTTTCTTCCCTTACCATGACAAAACTGTGGCAATCCTCCCAAAGGACCTCACGCTCCCAGGGAACTGAAAAGTGAAAGGTGTACATTTATGATCGTGTTAGCAGACAAAGGCTTGGGAAGACAATATATGATGACTCATACTTCTGTGGCTGGCTATAAAAATTCCGATTAGAATAACCGGGATGATAAGGCGCTGTTCTTTCTGTTACCTGAGCGGGGTATCCGTTCAGTGCCCTGTGGTATTTCTCTTTTAGGCCTGTGTAGAGCACCCACACATAGTTCAACGTGTAGAAAAAGGAGGACATATAGAATATCTGTCAGGACAAAGACCAGAGAGAGAAGCATTGTGAACAATGGGTACGGTGAGAATGATTTGCTCAGCAGTCCCGCCATAAGAACTTCTACCCTTTTTCATTAAACAAATCCGAGTCAGAATTACATTCACAAATTCTCCCCTGTTGCAGTATGTCGGACAATGGGTGCTTTTGGACGCGAGGGAATTTCCAATTGCACAACAATGCATCAGAAGTATGTGTTTTTAGCGTTAATATACCAACAGACATATCAAGGAATGTTGCCCAAACAAATGAAATCAAGTTTATACGTAAAATTTGCAAATAGATGTCCACACAATACAATCACAGCATGAAGTCCTGGCATAACTCCCCTGTTTCAGCCTCTATCAGCAACGTAAGGCTCATATGGTTAGTTCGTGAGACTCCTGTTTCCTTCAACACACTGTACGCCTTAAGCGAACAGTTATTCATGCAGGAGGGTTTTATTACTTTTTTCACCACAGTGGATGGAAAAAAATGCGTCAACGTTTCATGACCATCCAGCCAATGCCATCCAGAAACTGCCCTTCAATGGGATGTCCTGTAAGGAGAGGCTCAGGTCCTCCCGGAAATCACAGAGGGTTTGGCAGGGCTAGGGCCAGGCCCTGTGATCTCTGGCCAAGCTCGGCCACAGACACTCTTTCTCAAAGTCACACTTTTTGGGACAATTTACAAAATACCTTTTTAAAATATATATTTTAAACACATTTTCCTACTCATTTTTCATATAGGCAGTTCAGTTACAATTAGGCCGTCTCCAGTCCAATATTCAGCATGAGTCCAGGAACTGTTCCTGGAAATGAATGACTTTTAAGAGAAGGTGAATTTATCAACATGCCAAAGGTCATAGCAGGTAGTAAGATACCAGAGATACCAGCCAAAGACAAAATATGTTTTTGACAAAATACAAATCATCGGATTGCTTTTGTTCCATTGGCAATAGACTATTTCTAAAGACAGAAAAAGACTAGAGAAAAGTTTTAGAAAGTTTTTCTAAATTCAAAAGAATGAAGAACTTCAACACAAAAACGTTTGCCCACAACTGGTTGACATTAATTACTGATTGATTTATATTAACCCGTCCTGAAACTGCTTCGCAAAGAGATGCTTTAGTCTCTTCTTTGAAACGAAAGGAGCAGTCTCCGTTCGCGAGTCCGCTCCACTCGTTCACCATTGTGGGCTGGTCCACTGTATTATTGATATAGCACTCATACCCGACGGGACAAAGCTGAACAACCTCAGCTGTAACTAAGCATAAAGGACACGTCTACCAGACCAGCAGAACCGGATTGACTAGAACAGGCAACATTCTGCCCACATATCTGCTTTCTCCACAGTCACTAATGTGACCAAAAGACATCTTCGAGGGAATGCCTGCAAACAAGTACAGCATCATGCCTTTGATTCATCTGAACTGGCAATTTACCAACCTTAGTAAGAGACTGATATGTATGGGACAGTATTTCTATTTATGAATGCAATATCAATAATACCGCGGTGGAGTATATAGTACGTTTTTAATGTTCCATCTAATACATCGCTCGTATTTCATTTTCCCACCGTTTACGAATAGCAACAGAACACATTAGCTAGCAAGCAAGCACTGCAAAACACTGCATACTTAAGCTGGATGTATTGTGAACTATAACCCACAACACAATCCTGTTTTCTTATGTGAGCCACTGCAATCTTTCTGTACTTTAGCGTCTTTACACGTGTTACTGCTGCTGAAATGTTATCATATACATTCTGAGACCAAGGAAACTATGCAAACTTGAAAGTGCCGAGATCACTCGGTTTAACCCCCAGTCGAAAATGGGCCACTGTGGGAAAGGCAGACACTGTAACCAAGTGGAGCCTGAGAAATGGGTCAATCACGTTCATCACGATTTTTGATTGTCCCACTGTTGTGCAGAAGGGGACAAAGCAGGCTTGATTTGCTGCTCCACTTCATTTTGAACAAGCCCATTTTCATTTTGAAGGCAAGATTCAGGTTCAGTGGTGAGTGGCGATTAGAAATGAGATAAGGCCCAGTACTCGGCAAACAGACACAGATAATTTCAATGCTGTGCTTACATCTCAAAACTAGTGACCAATGGCCGACTGTGACTCAATCCTTTTGTTTAATACCACAGGGGAAGTGAAACTTGGCAGCACTGCACTTAAATCATACAAAACTATATGCAATTGTTTACATTTAAAAAAGAAAGAAAGAAATAAACCACTACAAAATATTTATTTCAGCCACACTGAACCTCTTGTTTTAGCTTGTCTTGTTTGAGTTGGGCCCTTTTTTGAGACTCTTCAAGATAATTTGCAGTTCTCTTAGTGCCATGGATTTGTTCATGGACATCTCCCTGCGGTGGCCGACAACATTGTACCCGTAAACAGTCGCCACGCCCATGCGACTTCCAGCATAACACAACAATAAAAAAGACTGCAAAGAATTGTGCTTCATTCCGCAGTGCAGCACACATGCCCTAAGGTCCCTTTCACTGACTCACTGAATATGGATCGTATTTAGCTTAATCTAAAACAGAACCGGCAGCAACCATAGGCTGGCACTGATATGCAATAAAACAGGCCTTAACCTTGAATGTTTTTCAAAATTAACTCATGAGTTGGACAAAGATTTTCCTGCTTCCCCGTTAAACAAATATGCGTGTGAACAACTACCTAAATTGCAGTAAATGATTTGTCAAGTAAAATCAGCCCTGGATGAGATTTTATTTTTAATGTAACTACCCTTGCTATCTTGCGAGAACAATGGGCTTAAGCTACTACACCTTTAAAACATGAGAAACAACTAGAATTATACATGGTAAAAATTTTGTACAACTGCCAATATGATCAAATTGACAAAATCGCATCCCAGTATTACATTTTCAGTTCTTTACTTCGTCCAAGCAGTGGCAGCCATTCAAAGCACCACACAAGGCCACATACCTGTTCAACGGTGTGCAGGTTGTAGCAGGCAGCATGGTTGTTACAAGACTCAGTGAACAAGACTGCTCCAATCACCCAGCTTAATCCTAGCAGCAGGTCAGTCACGCTTAAGAAAAACAGCGGTCGAATCTGAGGAGAGAATTAATTATTAATTTACTTTATAGTGGGGTCCCTGCTTTACGCGCCACACATTTTCAATCCTTCTGTCGATCCTGCATAGTTTTTTAAAAATGGAATCATGCAATGAATGATTGTTAAAGGTATTACTGTAATGTATTAAAGTGAGGAATAGCACTCTGAATTGTGAATGGCCATTAACCACTTGCACTTATAATAATTTAATATAATAATTTGTAAAAATACCACACATGCTGAAGGCCCATATGAAGGACTTCTCTAGTTGGGAACACAAGAGTTAACT
>JAOVYW010000093.1:7563376-7590565 GCA_025775045.1 Hiodon tergisus
GCGCCGAGATAGCCTGGCACACACGAGCATGCATGCACGCAGACAGAAAGACACAAACACACGCGCACACACACACACACAAACACACACACACACACACACACCAGATACAGACACATGGAGCAGGAATCCACCATACGCAGGAACATTAAAACAGACACTCTCCAGGTGGGAATCTAACTTCTGTTCCATGAAGTAAAATTGTAGGCCAATCTACCTGCATCACAAGGCTCATCACAGACCAGAAGTAATATGGGTTTTTGGGAACAATCTTGTAAAGTGCCATTCCAACCTGTTGAGGAACAGTACACATTAGCCTACAAACGACTTCAAATCAATGGTCACTCATAATTTCTGTGCTCTGCTACTTCACTCAGATTGGACTAGCCTGAGCCAATCCACAACAGCTAGAAAAATAAAGTAGATGTAAGCAAATGCGGTGCGACCTGCTGCATCTTCTTGTACTCCCCGATGCGGGCGTAGGCCATGAAGAGGTGAGAGTGATACTCCTCGCTGCTGGGCACCTTCCGCACCGCCGACTCGTACAGCTTTGTCACCAGCTCCGCTGTAAGACGCACGCGCGCAGACACCTACTTAACACGCGGCAGTCCTCCCTTTACTCTCCATGTATGCATCACACTGCATGCTGGCTCAATACGACTCCCTGCAATCCGGTGTCAGCACTTAAGGACCGGTGAACAGAATAAGTCCCCATAATTTATTGTTGCCTTGTCCAAGACGGAGACACTGAACTCCCATCTTCCCCACACCTAAAACTTCACAGCCCCCACCTGACTCAAGAGCAAGCATTTTAACTGTTCAGACATACACTCACTGTTAGACTGCGCTTATTAGGCAACTGAATGATGAGCGTTTTCTAATTAGGCAGCTAAATAAAAGGGAACCAAACCTGACTTCAATAACAGAGCAAAAGGCTTGAAGTGACTCACGCCGATGCATCTCTCTATACAGTATAGTGAGAGCCTGTAGCGAGTTGTCATCGGTGGGTTCCAGCATGGCAACTTCCTGTGCTAATGTGAAGGCCTCATCCTGTTTGCCAGTGCGCTGCAACCCGATGGCTTTCAGGACCTAGGAACAAACAACGGACCATGTTCAATAAGAGTGCAGCCCAGAACACGGGAATACAAATGGCTTCATTAGAAATCAGTTCCATCCTTACCATGGGTCTTATTAAAAAAAATTCTTAGTTACAGGTTTGAGTAATCAGAAGCCAGTTAGAGATCAAATCAAAGTTCTCAGCTTTACTTTGTTAGTTTGTTGTGTTTTTAATATCCCCCTCCGCGTTGTGCCATTTTGAACCCAACTTTACTTCCCCTGGGAGAGCCACTCACCTTGGCACAGTGCAAGTCCTTATGCTTTTTGAGCAGTTTGTCAGCCTGCTGGATTGCCATTTTGTTATTGCCATTGTCAAGATAATCTACAAAAAAACAAATTAAAACGTAAAGCAAAAGTACAAACTGCCACTGCCCTAGAACATAACATAACATACATACATAAATCTCAACACAGACGAATGTCTTAGTTCATGCTCATAGCTCCGCAGCTCTGAAGAAAAAAGAACAAAAAATCTTGAAGACTAATAAGACGCATTTAAACACAGAGAGACCACGCGTAGCTTGGTGTCTTTCACATGTTTATATCTATTCTCTATTTCGGTAGACAACCTTGCTGCCACAATTAGCTCCCTGTCTTTCAGGCATCTCAAACACAAAATATATTTTAGGGTTGGCTTTATCAGCAGCTGGGTGCCAAAATTAACTGTGCCAAATAGCAAATTGCCTCATCTTCACCACGCTTGTGTACACCCATTTCTCTTCCCCACCCCCCACCTTGCTCAATACACAATATATAGCAGACACCACACCAGGGCAGCACAAAGACAAATGACATATCGTAAATCAAACTTTATGAGCGTCCCGATAGATGCTAGGTGAGGGTTACATTATAATAACAGTAAAAGGCATAACATGTATGCAGAAAGACAGCTTTTTAGACAAATTAAGTGTGACAAAATGGAAATATGCTAACTTAGACCATTCAAATAAAATGAGACAATGTAATTGTTCCAAGTAATCTATCACCAAGATCAATCCGCTTTTCAACACCCAGCCCCACCTTACTGCATACAAGCTGGGAGCACAAGTCGATTGTTAACCTAAACAATTCTCCTGGTTCTGGGGGTTGAAAGGTTCATGGTGCATTTGTGCATGAGGTATATGGACATTCACTCAGGCACGGACATGTGAACAACCTCTGGGAAGGGCGGATGAGAAATATTACTACTTTTATTTTGAATATAAAACCAAGAAGGCTTACAGCTAAATGATCCGATTCCAGCTTTGAAGATGGCAAAGAAAGAATCAGCAGTCAAGGTGGATAACTAATTAACTTCCTAGTCATTTCGAGCGATAAAGGGAAACGCAGAACAAGCCATACAGCTTCTGATGCAGATGTCTACAGTTATTGGAACCACGACTGGAAACGATTATCCCTGCTATGAATGAATGCAACCGAAACTTTGAACATTAACTTTATTTAGAACGTCGAGTCTGGGCTTGTTTGTACTGTGCCCAGGTGTGGTTTGTCAGCGGTGCAACCAGCTCAAAATGTTGGTACATTTCAGTCACAAGTGTAGTAATAACCTCGTTTACAAGAACAATAAGCACTCGCCTGCATGTTGGGTGTATCGACGCGGATATACAACACATCGATATCGCCGTCCCTGTTATTGATGACCTCCGAAATGTATACACAGAAAGTTCAATATAGTAGAATGCGTTTCTGCCTGGATCCATGTGTAGAAAACCTTTCGTAAGCATTAACTCATTTATTCTTTATTGTCCGCGGAACATAAGGTTTCTAGTCAATAACGAGCTAGTCTAGGGTCACCCCGGCTTTCTACTGCCGTCTGCACCCATAATCCGTACGAGATCCTAAAACCCAGCCATGTGAATTTACAAGGCTTGCAATCGCGTAGATTTTTTTGCACAACATTGACAAACCGGACCGCATCTTCGCAGAGAGATGAGCCTCCCGTCTCCCCAAAACTAGAAGCACCAGTTTGCCAAGACAATCAGGTAGCTAGCAGAAATAGGTTGAGTCTTTGCTTGCTAGCTAAACTAAATAGGAAACTCCGTCCCAGCATTAACTACAATTAAAAATGGTAAAAGCGCTTTCCACTTCAGCCACCTATGGGAGCTGCCCTGTCATTCGGCTACCGACAAACGGAATCCGCAGCTTAGGCCCCCCGCCGACGGGCTTCACTACCCCTCAGTGCAAAGATGATAACTCCTTATTCAAAACTATGCCAATACAAGAATTTAGAAATTCAGCCACAAACCCCGCCTGCTGTTAGAGACGCTGAAAGTTCTGCTGTCTATTAATCTTTACCGTAAATAGGTCTCAGTCTTCTGTCGTTTGGGTCCTGCACATGGCCCCTCGCCGCCATGTTGGGATTTAGGGATTTTATTTTGAGCATGCGCCGTAGAGTCAACCCGGAAAGAATTAGAGGCTTCAATTGTATTTTTCTTCTTTTTTACTGCTGCTGTAACTGACGTTTTTTAAATATTCGGAAAAAAACAAAACAGTGAATGAAATCAACTGCCCGGTGCTGCCTTACCCTGACCGAAAAACGATATTGTTAAATTACGAGTAAACTGCTAAACTAGAATTACAGCCGTTAACGTTAAATTCTCAAGTATTCAAATGTATTTTAATAGCAATACAGGAGCCACTTAAATTAAATTATAACAATTAACGTGCACCAAAAGTATTTGCCTTAAAATATGTAAGTTGTTTTGAATAAAGACGCCAGCCAAATAAATGAATGTAACTATCTACTGTCCCTCAATTTCTGACTGGCGGTCACACAGTCTAAGCTGTTTTGGGGGTAAAATATCCGGAAGCGCCCTCTACTGTATATCTCAGTGACTGAACAGTTTAGCCTATTTATTCTTACCTACCTGCTATTTTTTTATAGTTTCAACGGCCAAGCTGAGGTCACCCAGTCTGCTGTTATGGTCTGGTTTGTTTTGTTTAGGATATTTTACCTTACCAGATATCGTTCTGGGGCACAGAATCTCCAGGGCTTTGTTATATTCTTAGTTGTTTATTACTTGGGCTTAATGTTGACTATGATTATTGTCCTCTGATTCAGTTTTTTGATTAATTAGTCTGAAGGTTGCCTGTTTAACTTTAAGGCCAAGTTTTGGATAAAAAAAAAATATCTTCACAGTTCTCCAGACATAATCAAAATGGTGAATTTGAGGGTTTTAATGCACAGTAAAATCCTTGCACTCCAGAGCATCTTCCAAACAATCAATCTTTTATGATCGTGAAAATGCCACTGGAATGCTGCAAAATAGTAGTGCTAGCTAATGTTGAAGTTAAAAAGACAATTATATTAACAAGCAACAAATACTTTCACAGAGAAACCCAGAGAGAAAATATCATTAGAAACAAATGAATCACTAGCTCATTATACCAGTGGTTCTCAACCCCGTTCCCGGGACCTGCCTGTGTATGCTGATTTTTGTCCCATAGTGCTTCGTATTTAAATAGGCCAAGTCATTCATTTAAAACTGACCCCAGCATTATAAGCTTTGATGTGTTTTTTTTTTTAAATGACAACCATGTTGTTATGAGTGAGTAAAAAGTAGACAAAACGAAACTCCTATGCTATGAGGAAATAAAAATGGCACAATCAAGTTAATTTTGATTTATGACTGTTAATTTAATTTGATTTTCAAAGCTTGATAAGACTTCATCAGTCAAATGACCATATTGATCTTGAATTACCACCAAGCAGAGCAGATTAAATCCAGTACACTGAATACAGATAAAAACCCTACATTCACACATATTTTAGGCTGTTTTTCAACAAGGTATCATATCTCTGGTTTCCTTTTCATATAAATCTGGTATTTCTCCAATGGGGGACATGATTATCCTGACGGTGCAACAGCCGTGAACCTTGTGCTCATAGTCAATTAGTTGCTTCCAGAAACCAATATTGGGTCTGACGATCGGCCGACGGGCTTTGACCCAACAGTGAGCGTCTACAAGTGTCATAGTGCGGTACCTCATTAGGTACGCCAAGCACAGGGAGGCAGAGCGGCTAACACCAGCGTTGCAGTGCACTAGTGTCCGTCCACGGTCTTCCTCAATTTGGCGTATTTTGTCCGCCACCGCGTCGAAATGGTCACTAAGCGGGGACAAGGGAGAGTCGACAACGGGCACTCGGACATATTCCACGCCCGGGAAGGGAGTATTCTCGACGTCCTTTGTTGCGTTAATGATGCAGGTGATTTTAAAATCGGAGACAATGGAAGTATCGTTGGCAGCCTTGCTGTTGCCGATGAACAGATGCTCCGTAATTTGTCCCAAACCGACCGATCTTGGTACAACTCCTGCATCCTTATTCATTTAGATGTCACCGTCAATTAGCAGTAGTACGAGTAGATCTAAGTCAGTCAGCAAAGAGAACCTTAGTTGGAAAAATACTTGTGGTGAATTTTAAATATTTGGTATTATATTATTAAACCAATTACCGCGTCGTTATTTTGAACGAAGTTCAAAATGGCGTGTAAATCGTTATAAATTGATGGAAAGAAATCGAATAGTTTTCCAATATAAGACTGCAATTGTAACCTTTTTTCCAAACTGTAGATTACGTTATTGAATTACCCGAACTCGCATTACCAACAAGCAAACAGATCGCTAAAGTTACGAAAATATCAAACTTTTCTGGTTTTATTTTCTTCCTAGTTGCTACGAAATCGACGGATGACCAAATTTGATATAAGCGTTTTCGTTAGCATTATGGAAAAATCCTGAAACTGTCCACTGCCGCCATCTGCTGTATTTAATCGACTAGCGCTATTTCGAAATATTAAAAAGACAAAATAGTAAAACCCGAATCGATAACGTTAGAGGTACTGAAATCCACCAAGTGAAGTTTAAGACTAGCTCGCTTTCAAGCAGATTCTGTGACCTGACATATATTATAGTGAAACAATAGGAATAATTATGTGAAAGAGGGTGATTAAGTCCCAATTTAAAGTCTTGACAATATAAAAGATTATTTAAAAATATACAACATTGTTATAACTCGGCAGAATAAGTAGTGCCTTTGTCTAATCATTGCTCAGAGTGAAATAATATGCTAGGCTACTCTTTGCGGCACTCTAATAATCAGAGTTTTGTATAGTCAGTGCCAGCCAAAACATGAGCCCCCCTTTTAGTAACTAAAATGATTCCCGTATTGATTATGGAATAAATTTACATTGTTTTCTTTAGCCTATGTTGTCCAATCATTGGCATAACGTGGTAAGACCCAGCAAAGAGCAAGTTTGTGGAAAATAAATTATGACAAATTATATTTAAATTTATATTTTACTGTAATTTTTTTATTATAAAAATTATTATAATTTATTATCTATTTTAAGGAATATTGTCGGTATTGGTGGTAAAGTGAGTGATTCATACAACAATGCCTTTTTCTTTCTGCAGATGGCGTTGTAGAGGCATACTGAGTAATACTCAGTGAGTATAGTATAATGCAGATACACTACTTAGGCAGAAGTATGTGGAAACCCCTTAAAATTAGTGGAATTTCAGCCACATCCGTTGCTGACAGGTATATAAAATCGACCTCACAGCCATGCAATACCCATAGACTAACATTGCCAATAGAATGCCCCGTACTAAAGAGCTCAGTGACTGTCAACGTGGCACTGTCATAGGATGGCACTTTTCAAGCAAGTCAGTTCGTAAAATGTTTGCCCTGCTTGAGCTGCTCTAGTCTACTGTAAGTGCTATTGTTTAGTGGAAAATGTGAAAGTGGAAACGTCTAGGTGCAACAATAGCTCAGCCACAAAGTGGTTGTCCACACGAGCTCACAGAACGGGACCGCAGAGTGCCGTAACGTAGCATAGGGTGCAAAAATCCCCCATCCTCGGTTACAACACTCACTGCCGAGTTCCCAACTGCTGGTGGAAGCAACGTCAGCACAATAACTGCTCGTCTGGAACTACATGAAGCGGGTTTCCATGGCTGCACAGCCGCACACAAGCCTAAGATCACCATTCACAATGCACCATAAGATGTCTGACAAGCAGGTGTCCACGTACTTTTGGCCATGTAGTGTGTTTGTGAAAATTGGTGCTGCCCAATTATTTGTAGGTAACTTAAACAGACAAAATAAATAATCTTTATGAGATCACCAGAAACTAGATGCCAAGCTATTTATACCAGTTCTGTGTTTGCCATAGAGTGAGCAAGTTTTTTTCCATCTTGTACAGTCTGCTCTGTGTTCCCTGGTCGTAAGGCCACACAAGCCATGTTTTTTAATCATTAATAATGTTTTTTCTTTTGGTGTGCGTGTGCCAAAGGTGGTGAGACAATGGAATGGTAAGCTGAGCTGAGCACAGTTGCAGGCTGCACAGATCACCGTTGTTTCTCAGGTCTATGTAGAAGCAAGAATACATAAATTATGCATTTGGTTCGAAATGTCGACATTTTCTGTATCCATTTCCTAATACTATATGTAATAAATGAAATTCAGAAGTGAGGAGAAGACTGGCAGATGCTAGATATTGTCGTGACTGGTACCTAGAGAGACGAAGGAATAAAATGATGAGAAAAAAATAATAAATTCGCCCATGTGGTGGCTATGGTAACCATGCCTCCCTGCTCTCATACGATAGCTGAATGAATAATTGCTGTGCTCCGAAAACTGGAAAACTGGCCTCTGGAAAGACAGCTTTGCCAATAAATGTGTCTATGTATACAAATAAAGAATGGAAGCTGGAAATTGGGTTAAATAACCTCATAAGAGGCTATTGGGTTGGCATGACAAAAAGGCATCAAACTGACCAATGGCATAGTGGTTACAGTATTGGATCCGTAGCCAAAAGGTTGGCAATTTTAATCAAATTGCAATATAACCAATGTGCAAGGTACTCTACACAAATTCTACACAACTACATGAATGGATAGTGTAAAACAAATAAGGCAAGGTAGCTATAGCATTGGTTGCTCTTATGCTAACTCAGGGTACTACACTGTAAAGAAAATAACCTTACAGCTCCGCTCCAGCCCAGCCCCAAGTACAAAAAGATAAACCTTCACTCCTTCCCTCCTCCGATGACTCCACAGCAGGTGTTCAAGATACAATAAAGCTTTTAGTTTTAAGTAAGGTCACTTTCATCACAATTTCTTGGTATCCACCCTGCCTACTGACATAGGCCACCTGCTGCTGTCAACCTATCCACAGCAACAATGGTTCTTTGTTCCATTTGGAGAATTATATTCTGCAGAATAGTGTTGGGTGAGAGGTAAAGTCGAAAGATAAACTAGTAGTACTAGTCCAATGTCTCCAAAGTGACAACTCAATGCAACATCTTCAATACCTATATTCAACATTTAAAAAATTAAGTGTTGTTAGAACACTTTATAACCGTTTATTACTATTATTCGACTAGCAACCGAATAATTTTATTAGATTTTTTGCACTGAATATATTTTGCAATAACAGCCAAGGCAAATACATTTTAATACAACACTATCTATATAATGTAAATGTAAGGCTGAGAGCAGGCGTACCCCCCCACTGGTAAAAAATGTCTTCGTAGATCTTAACAAGCAAAGGGGAGATTGCTAGTGAGGCGCCATTTGATGCTCCACCTGCTCAACATGACCACTCACAAGTAATTATATTGGTAACCGAGAGCTCTAACTGGGTGAGATGCTGATTTGTGCTCTCGCAAAAACATGACACCACAGTGACCAGAGTCTCCACATCCAAGGCGGATCTTGCAATGCAATCTGGCAGGGTTCCAGACCAACAGGTAGAGATCAAGGAGCTGCTTTTTTCAACCCTGTACTTGCACTGGCCTCCCTGGCTCATGAGTCCCTGGAGTTTCCTATTAGTGATTATCTGAAATTCAGTGGACCAACGCAGAAGAACCAAAGATAGCTGCAATGTACATTGCAACATTAAGCCAAACGTTAATACATGTAATCCCACAGCAATCTCCAGAAATTTGAACAATGATCAAAACAGTTTAATGCAAACAGCTGGTTTGCATAGTATAGTGTTTCTCTGAGTTCATGCTAGTCCCTGTGGAAGATCATTTCTTCTCTCTTCTAATTTTTCATGAGACTGTTTTAGCTGTTTCCACATGCTACTACCTCATTTAACTAATTTCATGAAAGTAAATAAGAAATTTCCAGAGACTTTCGTGTCGTTTTACCAATATCCTGATGTTCTATGACTGAATTCAGTTCTTGCTCATCTGGGAAACGGATCCCGTTGCCGGCAACAACCCTTGAGCCGTATTTGGTTGATTAATCTTAAGGACCGATTAATGAATGGATAATTCTGTAATAAATTTCAAGTAAAATCAGTTTTTTTGTCATTTATATTTTCAGGAGACAAAAGTAAGAAACAAATCGAAAAAAAGTTGTTTGGTAAAAGTCGAGTTGATGCATTTGTTACTACAACACCATTCGTTATTTCAAAGCCGGTGTGAGCTTTGTGGCAAAATAGACAGACTAAATATGTAAAATCTTACAACGTTCTCCACTGTTCTGCAATAGACACGATGCGATGACTCCATAAGTCTCAACGGAACATTAATTAAAAATCTCTGTGGATAGGTAAGGCTACCTCCATCAGTGGAATGGTGATGCGCGAGGCAGGGGGAGGTATTTGGGGACGTGCTGGGAGGAGTTCATGAGTCCTGCACTAATCTTGCACATCTCTCCGACTCGCGGCAGAAACGACGTACAGTTGCACTTAACCTCACGGCATCTTGCACACAGCCTCCGAAACGAAAGCAAGAGAGGACTGCTTGCCAAGTACATCTGCCCTGGCGACGCTGAAAGACAAACCGATGCGAATTATAAGAGGTAAAATCGAAACCTATCAAACCCGGCATGACTCCGCCAATTCTCTGTAATTATGATATCCAGCGGTCGTAGTTACTGTTTATTGAAATTTGATACAAATTATTTCCACCGAGCAATTCAGTCTATCCAATAAAACCAATATGAAGAAAATACAGTGTGGTATTCTACAAATGTAAGAGTTTGTATTGATATTGGAATTAACTGTATGCTATGGATAGAGCTTCAAGTGATTTCAGTGCAGGAGTTGGTTGGGTGTGGTTGGGATACTATATTAACGAATCGAACGGCATAAGAGGTTCGACTGCATCTTTTAAATCGAAAAAAAATGACAGTTTGAGTAAACTGTAATAATACAAATTGTACCAATTAGTAAAGACAATACTGATGTCAATAATGAACATTACTGCAAATTCCTGTGTTGTCTTATCATTTCGTGCTTCATCTATAGGATACGGATATACAAACATGAAGTGTGCTTAGATATGACTACATCTGGGAAAAAAATAACTTAGATTTACTATCTGCGTGTAAACGTAAATTTAACATTTAAAACCTGTAGTATGAACTGTAGCCTACTAGCGATGTTTTTGTGTGCTTCGAGGCGGTAATGCGACAACAACGGGGAGCTGAGTCGTAGGGATGTGGGGGTTGGTCTGATGAAGCGTTTCCAGTGATACCTCTGGGAACAGGGATATGTCAGGGAGAATCTTCATTAGAGCCAAGCAGTTCTCGCAACTGACATGACTGCCAGATGCCCCCCCTCACTCACTCCCCACCACCACCACACACACTCACACAGGCTCAGATACACACACCTGCTTCACTATCAATTTAAATTCATAATCAAGTTGATTGGATGTTGCAAAAATTTATTGAATCATCTCACCGAAGTAAATTTTGTCCAAAACAAGTAACTTTGTGCATATACATCAGACTGATGGCAATTGCTGTATTTTTTTTGGCAGATCATTTTAATTAAAAGAAAAACAGGCACATTCAAATGACTGCATTTTTTAGACCATTTGATGAATGAATAATTATGCAGTTGCTGAAGGAAAATTAATTATGCATAATCCTTTCAAATTGGGGTATTCATGCAGATATTATTGCTACCATTTTATTATCATAATGTTATTAATGACAATGAACAGCATTAACATTATTTGGGGACTTTGTTTTGACAAAATGACTGTAGCTGATATGGATTAAATAAATTGCTAAATTATCTCCATGCAGTTAAGGTTTATTAAAACACCCTTGGAGATTATGCTCCAACTGCTGTACAGCAGTCAATCCTGGGTCAAAATTCTCAATCGTCTCTTCACTCAGCCTTGTTGATTGATGTAAACTGGTTTGATTTAAACTGCTCTGAGTTGTTTCCCTAATGTCATTGTAAGAGATAAGAGGATAGCCATAAGTGTCATACGTGCTAATGCTTAGCTGACTGACTTATTGAAAGGGATGCCAAAGACCAGAATCCAGTTGCCTTCGAGAGGAATCGAACAGACAGAATCTGAAGGAAATGAGGATGAGCTTCTCTTATTGTGTCCCACATCCAGGTACTCTTGTGATCTTTTTTTGGCATGGATGCTTAGTCTCGCAAGGGGCATGAATTGAACTAACCAACAGCTGCTTATACTTTGAAGGTGCAACAAATGATTGTGACCTGCATTAGCTACAATTAACTTAAAAAAAATGTTTCTATAATCCTCGTTTACATTATATAGAACTGCAGTGTTAGTTCTTGCATCTTGAGAGAGTCAACCTAGATGCTTTGGCCTAAAGAGAAAACTTGCAATTTAGAGCCTTATACCACATAGACCTCATAGACCTCAGTTTACTGATCCTTTTAATCACATATGAAGCATCTTATTTAAAACAAGTTTGAATGTCATTGAGGTTACTGGAACCGAAGGCAGCAACATTACCAACAACACTTAAAGGATTTAGGCCTCTCAGCATAGTCATAATATACTACTATTCTAATCAATTCTTAGAACGCCTCTGTTACAAGAGTGCTCACTATAATTGCTGGTTAAAATAGGCAGACCACTTCCTTCACAATTTTGAACATTTCTGACGATTGCAAATAAAGAAATAATTTGAGATTGAGATGGGGACAAGCGCAGCGTTTATTATTGCTGTGTTATTAAAAATTTTTCAAGCTTAATACCGATTATACTTTCTCAGATGTTTTTTATTGTTACATGTAAAAACAAACGAGCAACAGTATCTCATTAATTAAACAAAGAGGTAAACCTTGCTATTCGAAATGCCAGCCCTTCCAGCTGAGGAAGCTCATCGGGGTGGGGTGTGCAGGACCTACGCCCCTTGCTGCACAAGTCCCTGTGTTGACGGAGGTCCCGATGTGGCCCCAAGGACAGGGGTAAGAGAGGAGTCCCGTGAGGTTGTGTTCCACTCTCTGCTGCTCTCTTTTACTCTGTCCCTCTTCAGGTGAGCCCAGGAGCATGCTCAGTGAGGACTACGCACCCGTAGTCAACCTTGAAATGAATCCCCCTATTTTGTGTCTCAGTTAGAGTACCTGGCCAATGAGAACATGCCATTAAGAGGTGAGACATGCAGACACTTATTCATGCTAACAGAGGAAACTGTCACGCTGTGTATTGGTAATGGGCTTCACACTGTACATAACCTAGGACATCTACAACCTAGGACTGAGCTCTGGAAAAGTGTTTTCCTTCAGTTTAAATTAGCATTACTCCCTTGACTTTCTTTAGGGCAGGCTGCTTCAGAAGGATGCAACAGGGGCTGGATTGTGCAGATATTTGAGTAATTTTGTAATGAGTATTTAAAATATTAGAATTTGAGTATAATTTAAAAAAAAGCTTTTGATCTGTAACACAAATGGTGTTGTAAAGTACCCCTTCTCCTCTTGCTTTATGATTAAAATCGGGGGAAAAAATTCAACCCTGCTTAAAAGAGTATTGTTGCTTTTCTCTGGCAGATTTTTAAACAATGAAATATCTCTTGAAGTTCCACTGAAGTTCCAACAGTATACTCAATATACCAATATAGAAAAGCCATCAGGTAGAATGCAGATTCTCAGGTACCCATGAACAGAGCCATGAAGCTCCATAGAGCATAGGGTCTGTTCACCCCCACCCCAAAGAAAAAAGGCTGCAATGCCATTTTATAAAAGGAAATCAGATTTCCTACACGGAGAGAGATTCGTTTGTTTGTTTATTTATTTATAAGGATACGGCATAATTTCCGTCATCTTCCGTCTAAGCAAACCTGCCACCAGGGCTTTGATTAAAATCAGATTAGTCTAATCCGCTTTTATGGCTGAAGAAGTTTAATATTTGACTTATGTCAAACTGGCCTGAAAGAATGTGCCTGTCAGGTCAATCCCGCCTGGGTGTCTTTGATGGGGATTATCCCATGCCAGGCAGCAGGCAGGGCCTGAAGTTTGTTCGGAAAGCTGTCTGCGGTAAGCTCAAAGCCCCAGAGATTTGCTTCTTGAGAGTTCTCTGGTAAAAGCTGACAAAATTTCACTGATGTAGTTACTCACAGCTGAACAGATCTGGCTGCTGCTCCGGACGTGCCAGTCTTTTCAAGCATTAAGTTAAAAAATGGTTCGAATCTGGAAATATTTTTATAAATGGGGCCAGTTTTATTTAAAAAATCTTGGCTTTATATATATACATATATGCATATATCTGTGTCTTTAGTAAGTAACCTATCATTTTTGTATTTGTGTTTTTCTTATAATATGACAATGCAACAACTCTTACATTACAGTTTCCTTATACTGACATTTCTCACGTTGAAGGAATTATTTTTGCCTGTTCTGTCCAGTAAATGGGATGGGCACAAAAGGCTGGAGCCCAGCCTTGACATCCACATCAATTTCTAAGACCTGAGGCATAATGGGGGATAAATATGTTTCCTACACTGTGCTTTTACAAAATAAAACTGTCTGTAATATCCATGCCAAATTTGTGGTCTTCTAAGTGGTAACAGGTATGTGTGAAATTGAAATTATTTTTTCTTTATCGTGCAAATTGGCAGAAAGGGACGGACAACAGGGGCCATTACGTTTTGCTTCTACAGGCAGTGATAAAAAATGCAGTGAAAATGCAGATAGTTGTGATGGAGAGACCTTGAATGACTGTGCTTTGATTCATTGAATTGGCCTAGGAGAAGGAACGTTTCAATATATATTCAATAATACTAGAGTAGAAAAAAAACGTTTTAGCCCCAAAGTGAGATGCTGTTGCCTTTATACTATACACGAGCAGACATCTTCAGTATCTGGCTTTGATGTGTTTTTATAGAAAATCGCTGTAATTTCTTGGCTATTACTCAGTTTGGCTGGAGACGAATAGGATTTATTTCAGAGGAAAAAAGAGAATTGCATTATCATATGAAAATAGAATTCAAATCAAATTGGTGCATCAAACTGGTATTTGGAAATTAAAATCAACAATAATTAATTAACAATTAATAAAGTAATAATGCATGGCTACATAGGTTTACATGATTATTCAAATGATTATTTGATATTATGTTCTTAGCTCCGTTTGCCATTTATTGCAAGATATTCTTGTTTCAAGATGATGAACGATAGCCAGAGAGCGTTTCAAGTAAATTAATATATATGGTCAACAATTTGTTTGTTTTCTCTTCATTGTGTATAGCATGACTTCCTATGTAGACAGGCTCGTCATTCTCACTTACAGGTTTATACACCAGTCTGTTTATGCCTGTGTGTTACATGGATACTTTATCTGTCCCCCAGTGTTTACAGCTCCCCATGTCATCCTCTCTCCCTGCACAGGTCTCTCCTTGTTGGGCTGGGAAGGAGCATGTGTACCCTGTGTGGCTGGGCTATCCATGGCTCCTGCAGTCCTGCTGTGTGCAACCCATGTGAACGAGGGGTTTTCTGGGGGAGCTGTGGGTGTGTCTCGCATGCAAACTGAGGAAGAGGAACTGGATCCATTTGTAAAACTGAGCGTGCATTGCGTGGCAAAAGAAGGTTTGCAAGGGCACCCAGTGTTATATGAAATATGATCAAAACTTTGTGTATGATTAATACCTGAATATGCATCCAATTGGAGTTTGAAACTTTGAGGTCCTCACAAGCTCCCCAGCCAAACAGGTGCTTTGTAAACATACAACATAATGTGTTTGAGAAAGCCATGTATAGATTGACCTATGTTCTGTTGGTCTTATCCCCTAACGAGGAATGCTACTGTAGTTAGGAGCGAGAGAAGGCCTTCCCTGTATCATTAAGCTATGGCACACAAGCAGACGCACACAGGGCAGACACTAAGACCCAGTCTTCACAGTCTGACCGGCTTAAATATGGTGGCCATGGATGATCAAAAATATGTGGTTCTTTTTACATTCTCAGATCTTTTCCCCAGTTCTGAAGTTACTAGGCCTTTGGCCATTTGACATTGTTGCAGGAGGCTCATCTCTGGTCAGTGCAGCCTTTGACATTGCTTGCTTTCTGTTGAGGTTGCTTTAAGTGTAAGGTTTCTACTTTTGTCTAAGGTGCAGGTTCTTGTTAAATAAGCTTGGTTTCGTTCTGTTATTTGCCTAGTTGACCATTAGTCATGTTTAGATTTCAGAAATTAGAACAATTTATTCACCTGAACACTGATTTTGCAAAAAGAAAACCTTAATATAAAGGAAAAATAGTTAAAAAAATAGTTATTTTCAGACGGATCAAACTCGACAATATTGAGATTCCATTCAACTTTGCATGTTAACACCAATTTGTGAGAAAACTAAGACGCTTATCTAGAACCTGTAATACTAAAACACTAACACTGTGGACTAACCAATTTCTGTCACACCTTTTCCTCTATGCTGTTACAATTCCTCTGTCCTGCTTGGCTTTTAATGTAAGGTCATTTTAGACAGTGTAAATTGTGCTTACTAATATTTAACACAGCTAATGAAATCATGCTCGGGGCATCTTTCAAATAACTACGATTTGCCGATTCCAAGCTTGGACACTGCATTCGCACATGTCTGTGTCCTGCTACCAAATTTATCACGCTGCATGAATTTTACAGCAGTGCCTGGAGGATGTTACTTGTTGGCAGGATTAAATGAATAATCTTCTGAATTCAGTGGCTCACTGTCTTGTGAAGGCTGCATGCAAGAGCTGTACCTATAGGACTGAATCCCTCAATAGATGGTTTAATGACTAACACTGCCAGTCTACCTGGCCACTAACCTCTACTAACAGAGATTAACCGACCGTACTAAAAGCACTGCAAACTCACTAGACCGGTACAATGTCGGTCTGTCTCCATAGTGGTGATGTTTTTACCCTTCAGTTGCGTGCTGCTGCCACCCTTGTTAGTTTTTGTCTGTGGTCCGAGTATATATATGTATGTGTGTGTGTGAGAGAGTGGGTGGTGTGTGTCGGAGTGATTCTAAGAAATATTAATTCAGCGACCATTTCCTTCCTGGCTTTCTGGGCCAGTTGACTTACTAACAGTATCTAACAGTTTTACTAACCCCTTCTAACCGACTTGCAACTAACCCTGATTGTTCTCTTTTGATGTGGGCTGGTCTATTTGTGTACTGTGAAACCCTGACTAATAAGCTCTCAGAGGTGTTTCCAACTGGTCCTCTGCAACACTTTACACCCCTTACGGACACAAACCAGGATGTAGACGCTGACTTAAACGCACCAGACTAGGGCTGGGAGGAGAGGGAAACCACTAAAAGGGTCATGTCATCTTAATGAATGTGAACAAAGAGCAATTTGTAGCAGTCAGCATTCTTTGGGATGTCCTCCAGGGTGTGGGAACGTGGTTGCAGGACCAGGAAGGGAACAATGGTTCTGATGGAACACCTTATGAACTGGCCTGCAAACTGGACAATAGAGGACACCAAAACTGAAAAAACTGAAAAAATTTGAAAGTAAATTGACCTTCTGGCCAAACCCACAAACCTGGTTACTGTCCACTGTGTAGTCCAATATCTGTTGCTTGTACAGATAGTTTAAGAAACGTGGCTAATTCTTTCAACCCAACAATAACAAATCAATCCCAAATAATAAGAATGCAGTGCCTTTTTTTGTTTGATGGCATGCTATAAGAGTCAAGGAAAGTGTTGTTCATTTGGTCACCTTGGCGACCGCATCGCAATTACTAATACTAATCTGCCTGTTGCTTAACGCATTTCCTTTCCTTCTGTAAAATGATGTATTGATCTTCCCTTTTCAATGGAGAAATGCTGTAGTTTCAGCAGAACAGGATGGAATTCACTCTCTTCACTTAACAATTTCGATTTTGGAAGGGAAAAGTAAATATTACTTCACCGTTTTTTTTGTTTGAACTCATAATGCAAAATTTTAATCCTGTTTTTTAAAGACAAAAGTGGAAGGATTGAATTCTGTTCATGGTGACCTTTATGCTTTTTATTAACCCTGCATAGGTGCTGAATGTCACCAGCTTCCTTCCTCTGCCTATAATCGAATGCTGTCCTGTTTGAACCCTTCGATCTGACTAACTCTTGCCCAAAGGAGCAGTCACTCACATTTAAACTAACATCCGTCCCGCACTAACGAACTAACGGCTAAAGTAATCAGCGTGCACCAAGTCCACCTAGCGTGAACTTGTACCATGGATGCACCACTGGTCGCGGTGGCAGTGGAGAAGGGAAGGAAGCACCAATCCTCTGGAGTGTAAGGTCTTTAAATGGATATTAACCTTGTGAGGCATAGTGTAGTGTTACATACGTATCACACTGGCAAAAATAAATCTATGACAGAACCCTGATTTGGAAGTGAGTTATACGCGACTTTGTACCCTAGCTCCTGAGACTCCTGGTTCAGTGTCCACCGTCTTTGAGCACTGTCAGGTCTTTCATAGCAGAGAGAAATATAATTGTAGAGCAGTGGTTCTTCACCCTGATCCCGGAAGACCCCTGGGTGCAAGTTTGCGCTATAGCAAATAAACACATTATTGACTTACTTGAACTAATTTGGCCTTAAGTTGATGGAAAGTTGATGGCAATTTAAAGAGAGCTGGAAAACCTCCTGGGTGGGGGACCTTCAGGATCACACTTGATAACCACTGCTGTAGAAGTTGAATATAAATATATAAACTATTTTCGAGTGAGTCACCCTTAGGACTGGTGTTGGTTACCCTTCTCTATCCATAGAAATATAACCTTGTACGGTAAATAAATCATCGATTGCAGATAGCTACACAGACTGTCGAGAATGTTTGTACAGAAGGTGCTTGACGTCATCGTACGGCTGAGTTATCCGAAATCATTCTCATTCCTAGGCCTATGCCCGCCCTTGCTTTTCTCCTCAGGATCCATCTCTTAATTCTAACTCTCTGTTGATGTTCTAGTGAGTGCCAGGATTCATGACCATGGAGATGCTGTTCTGTTTGTTTTCGTTTTCGCTTCACTGCTGAGATTTAAGCGCCCCCTCCCACTCCCATCCCTTTGTATGCACTAGTAAACATTTACACCGACGTGCCGTGAAAACGGTAGATCTGCTTCATTCTAATTGACAGCTTGACACTAACAGCCTGCTGCTCAGCTATGACTAACACTACTAAATCTGCCTATGAGGGCTTGACTAATAATCTCTGCAAGCTACTAACTGATGGAAGTACTAGAACTAATAACATCAAGTGCTTTAAACTCACCCACCCACACTGAGGCCTTTTCTTGTCATGGGACGGAAATCATCTGGAAAAGACACCCTCCTTCATCTGGCCCTGGTTTTCCTGGCATGATAAGAAGAAGCTCTAGGTGCTTTGCTTAACTGTAATAGCATTAAGCTTCCCTAATCCCATGACATGTTTGTGTACGTGTGTGTCAGTGTGTAGCAGGTAGCTTTCATGTTTATCACAGAAAAGAGTGTGTCTTCCTCGCAAACATGCCAGACTACTGTAGCATTATATCAGTGCTATGCTATTGTTATGTCACAGCAAAGTTATAAGTATTTATAGTATTTGCCACTTATTCAGAAAATGTAATTCAGCGCAGACATCTCTCTAGTAAATATGTACTAATCTAGAGGCTAAGTCGGTAAAGCCCCTACGATTGAGATTTTCAGGTTACAATCTGAATCCCCTGACTGCTGACTGGGGGGGGGGCACAGCATGGCTTCCAGGGCTCCTGCAGGCTAGCAGTGCTGGTGACGAGAGACTTGTCTCTCGAAAGAGTGCTGGATCTTCTGTATGGGCTGTGTGACCTGTGGTGTCTTAACAAGAGCAATGTGGGAGGTGGGCTGGTCAGAGAGGCACGCCACCTGCACTTTGTATATGTTATTTTTTACCTTGTGCTGTTACTGGGGTTAGTGCCAGTGATCTGAGATGTGATACAGACCATTAGTGACTTCTAATTGGTGTGAAAAATTTAAAATAATCGACAATGGCAAATTTATATTAAAACTTAAAGCATTACTAACTCCACTGAGTGAAATATATAGTTCCTCATGCAAATATGGTTTTATGCAAATAGTGTAGACTGTATTTAACATGTATGTGGTTTTAATATATAGGGCTTACATGTTCTTATCTAAAAACGTTCAAGTCAATTTTTGGAAGAACTGTATCTAATCATAATGCACATTTTTATATAGAAAAGGAAGCAAAAACATGTGAATTATAGTTTAAGTAAAATTATTTTTCACACGGAAGAGTAATTTTCTACCTGCCACGTAGTCGGAAGCGGAGGAATGTCAGGCTAACGTTAGCCGCCAGCGTGATGTATGGACAGAACTTAACTCTGAAGTGGGTGTTCTTCTCAGTCGTGTTTATATAGGCTGTGCAATGTGCGCCGTCACCCGTAGCAGATTTTACCGCCACGTCCGAGGTCACAAAAAAAAGCATCGACCCAACACTGCCGAAACATTAAAAAACACAGGCACACAGACACGAAATAACCGAACAGAACGTTTGATAGTTTCTGAATTTTGATTTGATTGGAATATTGATTGAAACTGAAGTCCGGCGGTGAAAAGCTGCTTGATGCAGGCTGGTTCTCTTCCACGGCAGAGCTTCAGTTGTGATTTGTCTTGTTTTTAGGTCATATCAGCATACATCACGTGTTATGTCACATTTAATTTCACTGTTGCTCCGGCAATAAGCAGGCCAGGTCTGAAATGATTAATGAAAATTATTACCCTCTCTCTTTAAATGTATGTATAGCTTACTTCTTGTTTAACATTTTGTTGTAAAACTTTTGAATGAAAAATGTTTCTTTAGAAAATAAAAAAAGAAATCTTATTTTTGTGCCTCCCACTATTTTATGCATTAAATAAACAGTTTTTCTTAGATGAAACGGCTACCCGGCTTTGCTTTCCACCACAGCATGTTGTTTAGGTATAGAACTTTTAGAACTGAATGAATAGCACAAAACTAAAATGTTAAATTGAATCCCCCCTGCATGTGGTCGTTTCCCGTGTCTCGATCCCTACACCTATTCCCACAAAAACACCAGGGATGTCTCTCGCCTGTCGGCGGGAATGGCTCTCTTCGGCTCCACAACGGCAGGTTGGAGTTTACGCTCTTTGGCCTAATCAATTGTGGTATTTGCTAAGATAGCGGCTGTATTATTACCCCAATTACCCTGCTCACAATTATAACACCCCCTGAAAAAAGCAGACATCTAAAAAGTAAAACCTTTATTATGAGCAGAACAATCTGCATAATGGATGCATGTAACAAAACTAAACACTGATAATTAATTTCCCCGTTCTGTGCTTTAACTGCTTATAGTGAGCTGTGTCTCTTCTGCTTTGTCTTCCAAACCTTGATTTTCTTTTTTTTCTTTTCATGGTTCATTTGGCTTCTTTATTATCTAGATAGGATGTTAATTCTCCTGAGGACAATATTACTTAATTTCTTTGGTTTTTAGGCCCACTAGTAAATATTTTGTGTTACTGGCTTTCTATTTTGGCTGAATAATAACTTGAGATCTAATCCCATTTTTTTTTTTTTACCAGATAGGTGAAAACAATGTTAAGCAGCAGCAAGTTCATCTAAAAATTTATCAAACCCTCGTCATGTGGAAGTAATATTTTACTGCCACCTAGTGGAAATACGTTTTGAAGCAAGCATCGGCCAAGCAAGTGTTGAGTGTTGCGTATTTTCAGATAGAAGTCTTGCAGTTACCTCATCACTCAGTACGATTTCAGGCATACTATGTTTTACCATCTAAACGCTCAAGGAAAAAAAATGCAAGTAAAAATAATTACTATTATTAGTGGTGGATACTGACATTTTTTATCTGGATATTGTTTGGTATCACATATTCCAGATTTGATATTTTATACTAATATATAATTATATAATATACAAATTCAGTTTTATTTTTGTATGCATTGCCCTGTAGGGGGCAACAATGTGTTTAGCAAACAGGACGCGGTCCCTTTCATGAACAGTAAAGTGTCAATCTCCGCTGTTGCCCTGTCGTGTTAAGCTTCTGCAACTCATGCCAAATCGCCACCGAGGAACAAGACTGAGCGAACAGTGCTCATGACTATTGAAATTCACAAAAGCAAGATGTATTTGATGGTAAGACCTGATCAACAGACAGCCAGTTCAAAAGGGTGATCCCCAGTCTAGTTTTTAATATTCCTCTTCATTATAGGTCAGCCAATGGTCCCTGGACAGCCCCTAAAGCCCTACAATAATATATCTAATCACAAGACTTGCAAAGGGACACAATGTTACGCTAATTACCTGATGAATATAACCCATAAAGTCATAACTTTCACTAGCTCATCACCTCCCATCTGACACACAAACAGGCAAAACCTGAAGACAAAAAATAAGGAAAAAAAGTTTGCTGTTCAAATCTTTATTTTAACACTAGAAGCGTCAAACTGCTTATAAGCACCGCAGCAGACGTTTTCACTAGTAGAGTTGTGACAGGACAATGAAAGACCAAGTTTTATTTATGAACATAAAACCAAACATTTAGATCACTGAAACAGGATCCCAATAATTTTTTTATTGTATACGGACATCGTCACAGCCAAAGTTCCGCAGTACACGTTGTCAGTCACTTATCTCTCCAATCATTCAATGAACATTCCTGAAGCCCATATGCACTGTTTCAATCACCTTCTGCTCCCATTGGCCCTTGCCTTGCCTTGCCTTGCCTTGCCTTGCCTTGCCTTGTCTTGCCTTGCCTTGGTCCCTGACCACGTCTTTGCCAAATCTTGTTCTGCTCTGCCGGTACTCGACCCATGCCTGTCTGACCTTCCTTCTCAGTACTGCAACTGGGTAATATTTGTTTTGTTCAAAAAACAATACAATTATTTTGGGTTTATACATAATGTTAAGTATATTAATTAACTTAAAGAACTTACAAATCTTATATTCCAATAGACTATTTACATAACGTGTAATACCTGTCATCTTTCTATTATGTGCAGTCAACACACAACACATGCTTCTCCACGTTTCCTGAGTATAAACAACAGTATGTACAACACACTGACTTTTGACAACTGATGCAGACATCCAAAGTCATCATCATTATTATTATTATATCTGTTTTTATTAACCTTTTATTAACCTCTGATGTTTGTTCTTATGTTTTAACAGTACCTGTGTTCTTTAAAAAGTAAAATATGTATTTCAGATTTCAAGCTTTTTTAGGTAGCTTGGCTCTTGGTTGGGTAGAAACAGGTAATCTGCGATGAACTGCTACATGGTGATGCGATTGTTGGTGATGAATTTTGGTGAAGAATTGTTGCGCGTAAACAAAAGATGTTTTGCTTCACCACCTGCGGTTGCTTTTTTACATTAATTGTAAAATTGTAAAATCAACTGGAAAACAAGACTTCTTTTGCTTCAGACAAAATGACCTTATAAAGCGTATCAACTAAAATGGGCATCTTATCATTTCAAGTCTACAAGGGCTTCAAGTGGTAATTCCACCTCGAGTCATGATTACGGCATCACTAAAGTTTAAATACCTGTTAGTCCAGACACTAATTACCCTTGGTTGAATGGAATCTTGACAACTTATGACTTGTAAGGCTTTGTACTTGAGCTCTGTGCTTAAGTACACCATGTTGGACATATTTCATAAATTTGGCGCCCTAAGTGCAAGAACCAGGTTTGAACCAAGGGACCACATTTCAGTCAAAGGATTAGTATGGCAATTAAGAGAGTGGATGGAATTTAAACCTGATGCCTACGGGTCCTGTTAAAAAGGAGGAGTGTACCCATGATCAAATGGATTTGGATGGTTATCCCAAAAGGATGGTTTTAATGTATAATGAGCATACCGTAATTGCACCTTCACAAGGCGGTTTTGGATTTGGTTATAAAAGTTTTTTTTTTTTGCAGCTCGCCAACCTACTTCCTGTTCGCCTTCACACAGTCCCGTACATTTTGGGGGCTTGAATTCAATGCATACTGATGTAACGATAGTGCTATTTGTCATGTGCCTTTATGTATGTGACAAGATGGTGAGAAGGGGGCAGTAGTGAAATGGAAAGTCAGCTTATTGTTATTATCAATCAATAAGCTATTTATTTCCGACCCATTGCCATTAACCCTGCTGGGAGTCAATTGCCTTTAGAGTTGGATCAGCACTTTGCCACCTAGGCAATGCTGACTAGACAAGATTGTCACTCTGACCTTGTGGAAAGCAAACCCAGTATAGAGCAGCAAATGCCTTTATATTGTGGGGTATTTAATTAATAATTGTTAATGGCCCTGAGCCTCACAGGATCCCTTTTAACAGAAGAAGTCAGTTTACTCAGATGGGAAGGTAGTATTATCCCTTATCTGAAAAAAACTCATAGACTAAAAGTTTTTTTGGAATGACTGGTCTGTGTGCTTGACTAGTGTTTGGTGTTTTACTTAGTTTGAGTGTTGGGAAGAAATAAATGTGGTGTAATCAACAGAAGATGCCTCCACGGCGGTTCCGCTACGGAGAGAACCTAAGACAACCAGGAGAGTCCAGATGGCAACAAGGATGGGGACACCAGACGGCAGCCACACTGTAAGTGGGGCTTCAAAGTCTGGAGGCGGAACTTTAGTCATTCCAGAAGTTTCCTTACCTTCTTTTGCACTGTGCATGCTCGGACTTTGCTGGACCCTGGCTTTCCATTCTGAGTGTGTGTGAGTGTGCATGTTTGTCTGTAGGTTCATTTGTTTTTGTTTGCTCCTGTGAGCGTCCACAAGTGTGTGTATGTGCGTGTGTCGCCTTCTGTTTGACTTCCTTCATTCTGAAGGAGAAACTTGATGTCCAGTCTCAAAGAACAAGCCATTTACAGTAATATTAATTCGAGGGGGATCTTGTTAACCTATACAGGGGTAATGCAGGTGTAATGTAACCTACTCAACCCACCCGAACACCGGGCTTCCAATAACCTTAGCCAGGGATCAAACTCGGGAGAGAGAGAGACAATTAGCTCACTGAGTACTTGTCAGTAGCGAGCTCGTTCCAACCAGCCCTACTCCACAAGTGTTTATAGTAAAATGTATTTTTAAATTGATCATAACTTTCTTGGTATTCCAGAATAGTAGGGAGGTTGATTGTAATGGAGCACTGTGCTTTTAAAAAAATCAATAGCTGAATGTAACAGCACAGATGGAATCATTGGACATCGCGAGGAGAGCAAGTAAAAAGTCTTTTGCACTCCAAAGACCACAAAGAGAAGAACATGTAGCTACAAATATAGCATACTGAATAAGACGCCACTCCATAGCTTTCCATGACTTGGTAGGATGTAGTTAAAGTAAACGTTTTTCTTACCGAATAGTTAAAATTATTATCATTAATTGCATGATTACTTGCATCTACATTTTATTTTTCTTTTGCTTTGTTAAATCCATGATGGCTTTTTACAACTTTGAAGTTGACGATAAAATTAGGTCCCATGAGAGGCTTGTGAATTGGAGGCTTCAGATTTGGTCGTGTGATAAGTCTACTCCCTGTCTCCATTAGCAGTAGGCTTATACTGAAGGGCAGAAAAGGCTTGATTTGGTCCTGTGTTATTTTTCAAGACATTTTTCGTGTGTTTTAGTCACAGGAAACTTTTTGCAGTCTCTATTGCAGCACAACGGCTTTGATTTGATCAGGACCAAAGGTCTGAAAACAGAAAGAGTCTCTAATTATTCTTATGATTTTCTACAATGGACGGAATTTTAAGAAAAAAGGGTGTTCGCGTTACTGACTTGTTAGAAGAGTGTAATACTAATTGCAGGTCAGTCTGAAAGTGTCAGAATTTTCTCTCAGACGAGGAATGTGTTATGCGTGACTGATTAAAACCGTGAAGCACCGAACACTAATTATAACTCTCTTCTTTCTCTGTGATTCTCTCCTTTGGTTATGGGTTCCCACAGCTTCCCTTTCTCTCTCTGTTCTCCCGAAGCTGCTGCTACTACCTGTGTTCTTCGCGCCACTGTTACCATGACTACATGTGGGGTCAAACGCCAACTGTCTGCATTTCGCATACTTAATGGGAGTAGCAAAGAGACTAGAGAATAGCCTGTGGTGAAACACTTTGAGATAAAGAGAAAGAATGATTGCCAATGGTAAAGGTGACTCTAGCCATCCTTCCTCTCAAATAAAATCAGCGAGCAAAAGGTTTACTTTCCACATAAGTCTTTCTTTTTTTAGTGTCAAATTGTCCTACATTCATTTCAACTTTAAAAAAGTGACAAAATACAAGTACAAGTAAAAAGGGAATTATTCAATAATCTATTGCTATTTTTATTAAAATTTGGCAGTGAGCTTAACAGGCACCCAAAAATCAACCAGGTAACAACAAAGTAAGACTGACATTAGTCGCTTGAATTTGTCTGACAAACAGAGTAACTGAATAAAAGAGCCACATATAAACACTTTGAAGAACATATGCTAGTTTCATAGTATGTACTTACTCTGGGAATACAACTGCTTTATGTCCACTTGGGAAAAAGTGGGAAGGCGACACCTGTCGTAGGAAAGGCTGGCAGTGTTTGAGAAGGGTGGAGCCTAAGCCGTGTCATGCACTGCATCAACACTCATGTGAGTAAAGTGGCAAATAGAGGGTGCTGAGTATCACTTTGCACATGCACACCTATAGCTGAACGGTGGCCCAGTTTAGTAAACACCCACTCTCCCCTCCCCCTCAATCATTCCTTCAGCCACTGTAAGGAAAAGAACCCAGACAAAGAAATTCTGGTCTCCATTTCAGCCCAACACAATCCAGATGGGGGAGATTACCATAGGTGGGACTAGCTAAAACCTGGGCTAGGCTTTATGGGTTAGTCGTAATTCACAACAGAATCTGATGTATAGGGAGTAAAAAACCCCCAGTAAGGTACAAGGAAAATGTCCATATCTATGTGTTTTTTGCTTACAAAGTCAAAATACAGTCTCACTACAACTATAGAAGAAATGTCAATTCTTGGCAAAAACCACTCTATAATCTTTATTCAAATGCTTGATAACCTAACAATATCCTTCAAAACATTTAGTAAATAATAGCTTGTTTAATGCAAAGAAGGCATCTAACACGTGCCATCCTCATGCCAACAACGAGATAGTATAACACTGCAAAACACAATAAACACCGTGTGCAAGGCTCATCACAGATGTGGACGTTGCTCCTAAAAATCAGTCTGTCCGGGCTCTTGTGAGACTTCTTGGCAACTGAACGAACTTTCTGTCGTTAAAAGCTATATAAGTAAAAATGGTACATCAAAATAGCCATACTTTTACATTTCTCATGTGTGGCGTCAATTGAATTACTCATTTACGGGTTACATATAGTTTTAACCTAACCTATTACATAATTTAATTCATAACGAAGCTGAGCCATGTATTTGTCTTGGACAATTATATATTTGATTATTTATTACCTTTAAGAGTTATGAAGATAACTTGTATTTTAGTTGTATTTCATTGAAAGACAATGTTCTGGCTACGTCGTTTGTACATAAAAAAGTTTATATATTTTAACAGAACGATCATTTAAGTTTTTCTTCTTCTTCAAATGAAGAATAATAACGTGGTCGATATTAAACCTGTCAGTTTATTAACGCTTTGTGACCTCAAGCGATCTGCTCATGCCGCAGATGATGCAGGGCAAAGGCAGAGTGGAGAGAGAGAGAGAGAGAGAGAGAGAGAGAGAGAGAGGAAAATGCCCAGTTGGAGGGGCTATAGCTCCACAGATTCTCACTCATTACCTCACCTTCCAGGAACCCTTCAGTTGGGGGTCCTACTCAAAAAAAAAACCTAAACAACAACCTTTCTTTACTTTTTCCACCCTCCCCTGCATTTTCCCTTCAG
>JAOVYW010000093.1:7590665-7631928 GCA_025775045.1 Hiodon tergisus
TATATAATCAGGGTTGGCTCCAGAAGGTGGCCCAATCAAGATCTTACTGCTGACTCACCTTAACCATCCATGCAACAGAAATACATTTAATCAAAAAAAAAGTATTACTTTATTCTCAAGCTGTTAAAATACAGAAAAGCACCAATTAATTAATCTTTGTAGGAATAGCTTTCCACTGCTGTCAGTGTGTTCATGACTTCCCCAGGCAGACTTGAAGTTAACCTGTTTCTGCGTGGCTGGAGACCCAGAGCAGCCATTTATGTCTGACATCATCAGCAGCAGCTGTGCAGTTACCAAGTCACTCGGGAACTGAACTGCGGTCAGTCGCCAAACTGCTGGCGTTGCCACTTCAACAAGACCCTCTACAACCAGGCTGCTCTCTGGTGCACTGACCACATCCATCTCAGCTTGCCACTCAACTCTAAAGACTGGGAAGACCAGGTCACTCAGCAGATCAGAAATCCTGCGAGGTTTCAACTTCAGCTCCAACCACTAGACAGAGGAACCCACAGCAAAGCCAATACCCTCTCCAGACACCCCTGGGAGAAGCTCCAGCAAAGACCTCCTGAGTGGCACAATCGGTGAAGGACTTCAAAGGCTGCCTTTCCTCCAATCGGCACTGAATCGAGGGCTGTGTAACCAGCAGAAAGCAAAAGAGATGGGTGGCTCAAAGGCAATTGGACTGGAGGGAATCGTACTTACTCACCCTCTCGGGAGGCAGGATTCACAGCGAACGAGCTAACATTAACTCAACTGCCAATACCGAATTGGGGAGAAAATATAAAAGTCTGATTGAAATCTCTTGTTTTATCAACGCCGTGTGCAGGTGTTTGTCGGCATGACGACCAGTGGGTAGCAGGAAAAACTGACGATTTATTTTTGGATGTAGTGGTGTGCCTGCTGTAACGTATTCAGTGGGAAGTTTTCGTTTTCTTCTTTATATGCCGCGTGCACACACGCGCACGTGTAAGATTGTAGAAGACCATTAAAAAAATGTTTTCCCAATAAAAATACGGGTTAGGGTCAGGTTTCCTCCCCCGATCACCCCAGTAAAATGTCCAGTGCAAAGTGCCATGTGACAACTCACATGTAAAGAAACAATTCCCACTTAATAAAACTCACCCTTTGACCCACAGCTAACAACTCGCATGGCATTTCTAAAATCTGCCTAAAGTGCTTCTCGCTGTCCTTTCAGCTCCAGTGGAATTCAGAAAGTCCACTACGGGCTAAGTCGTGATCACCTTCCATATTGTTTCAGTTCCTTTTTCTTAAAAACATTGAGAGTTTCATGCATTCACTCAGAACGGGCAATGATTTTCCAGGTAATAACTTAAATTACTTTGTTCCCGCAAAAACAGGATGGAGACCATTTATAGGTTAACATGTTAATTCCAAAATCCTGTGACAACCTAGATGGTGTGATTACCCTCAATCTGTCCCAGACAATATGGCCTCAGGACATACTTGAACTGGAAAAAAGAAAAACATTGTCCTACTTTACTAAACTTTCTGAATAAATTAGGGGCAGCTGACAGCGTAGTGGTTAAGGTGACAGGCTTGTAACTGGAAGCTTGCTCCTTGAAGTCCCACCCTAGTTGTATCCTTGCGCAACGCAGTTAACGTGAATTGCTTCAGCAAATATCCAGCTGAACATTCAGTTGGATGAACGTAGAAATTGTAAGCTGTGTAAGTCGCTTTGGATAAACTGAAATTACTATGAACAGAGAACACAAGACAAAAACATTTTGTGAGCTTGAAATTTATTGTTGTGAAGGAATGTATGTCATGGTTAATGTCTATCTTGGCAACGAACGGCATAACACAACCAAAGGCTTGTTTTCGGGTGGTGGAAAATATATTTAACATGACATGTTTCATTTACAATAGTAAAGAAATTCATATACGATACATTCTTCTTACTTTTTTGAATTCATAGTTATTCATTCAAAATTCCAATTTTTTTACATTGGTCGTCCGTTTTTAATAAACTTGGCGAGAGAAAGGCCGGGGAGATGAAACAAAATCAAATAAATGGACACACATTGTTTACAGGGGAGAGAAACAAATTCAAGAGATACGAGATCTTAGATCTGAGATCCAAAAACAAGGCTGAAACACTCAGAGACAAACATTAATGCAGACGCATGGCAATTCACAAGAGAGAATCTCTCTCGTCTCAATCCATCTGGTAAGAATGACAGGCCTGACAGCGAGTGATTTAAAAAAATTTTTTTTAAATCAGTAAGAATTACATGTTTTTGCAAAAATTAGCGTCGGCCAAGATTTAACACCCAGACACGACATGCCTCCTTCCACCTGCATACTACGGACAGAACTAGCTTCAACGTTCTTTTTTTAATTAACGTGGAAAAGAGGAAACGTGAGCCTCTCTCTAATCCTAAGGGGGAAACACTAGACATTTTCCCATTCAGGCAACCTGCAATAAATCACCTGTGCTTGCCCTTATTTTGTTGGAGGCCTAAAAATATCAACTGTAAAATAAAGGTAGAACTCTGCACTTGCAGTTTGCCATTGGCCCGACACGACTGGGCCAAGGGCTGCCTGGGACATTGATAAAGGCTGCCTTTAAAAAGTAAAGATTCTCTGTTAAAAATAAGGGCGTCCCAAGTGACCTCGGCTGATAGAGATACAAGCCCAGACGCAGGCTGGGCCTTTGGTTCAAAGGCTTAAATGTGGAGCACGTCACTATAGACCTGCCGCTATAGAGTGCCTGAGCACTGTCCAAAGATGGGGAGGGAGGTAGACGGTAGGGTTCGAGTAACATGGGAATCGTTCCACGAAATACCTGTGGTTTCTATATAACAATTAGACCTTGAAAATCAGAGTACGTAATTAGTTGTACTGCAGTGAGCAAAAAAGCCAGCCTGTACATTCACATTGCCTTAGTAAAAAAATGTTGCATTCGAGATCGGAAAAAGGGAAAAAACCGAATCGAAAAGCACAAATCTGACAGCATGGGTAGCAAAGCTGTCATTCAAGTGATCTGATTTCCCACGAATCACACACTGCAAACACGATAGCCTCTTCATGTATTACTACCATTCATTGCCATTAGACCAGAGTTATACAAAATAGAATTACTTTGGAGGTTAAGTTAACGTGGTGCTTTTAAGTGTTACAGGCATTTCAAATAAAACAATAAAATAGTCGTTATATATTGGTTTAAAAAACAAAAACAAAAAAAAACAAACATACATACATACATACATACATAAAATCTGGCACCCCGGCCAGCAGTACCTGCCAACCAGTCTCAAATATGCACTGATTTCCAGCAACGTTTGACATAAGTTCCAGGTTAGTCTAGATTTCACCCCTGGAAAAGTAGCAAGTCTCCTGTGGACATCTTTTACCAGAAATGCAAGGCATGAAATAAGGCGTTTTAAAGGAAGATAAAGGATTTCAACAAAACAAAACAAAAACAACGACTATAGGGAGTTTATGGACACCATGTCAACGGGGCAAGGACAAAATACCCTCATTGCACCCCTGCAGTGGACCAACAGTAGATGACAGGAAATACTTTAGATGAAGCCATTTAACCATAACCCAGAAAAAAACGCTGAATCACATCGGTTCACTGGTGAGGACACCAATGCAGACATCAAGCTTGGCTCAAAATAAAATCTATATAACGCCATTCAACGAGTACAGGAAAAAAAAAAAAAATCATACAATGTGGTTTTTAAAAATAAAATAAAAAAACAGATCTACCCATGACAACATCCCTTTAGTACTCAGAGAATCCCTTTATTTCTTCAAACAGACCACGGCAAAGGCTAGTGGACACTAGGCGGATTGAGTTTGTTAGTGTTTTTGGCACAGTCGTTATTCCATCTGAACCTCACCGCTCGTCTGTAAAATCGCAATGCGTCTTCCAGAAATAAAAAATAAATAATTCAAAAGAATCAGCAAGATGAAAAAAAAAAAAGGAGAAAGTGCTTGATCCTAAGGGAAGATCTACCGCTTGCAGGCAAGGTCCATTTCCAGGGGTTAGTGTCTTGACAAGCAGATTTTTTATATACCTGTTATTTTTAGGGGACGTTCAGATGAGGTTAAAAACTGTTTTGACTCCCAGAACAAGGCTTCCTAATGGTCACAGTGGTTTTCAACACAGGGTTAAAAGACAGACTACTTTACATGTAGGAGGGAAAACTCCAACGGTCCAAGAGCCTCCACACTCAGTCTCATTTTTTTTTTTTTTTTTTTAAATGCGATAACACCTCGATTTCTGCAAAACAAAAAGACAAATAAAATGTGATCATTACCAGCCCTAAGACCCAAGTAATTCAGTTACAGCAGAACGGCACATATTTACCACCCAGTCACTCTGAGGTTTTTGTTTACATCATGGTCAGACCCACTTTCGTGTCTAAGGAAAAGCAGATGGTAGGAAGTACAGTCGACGGCCTTGTACCGAGTGGATTTCTGCATTATGTCATAATATACAGACAAAGGCTTCCTTCTCTGGGTGCCTTCGATCATAGAATACCCTCGGTCAATGCTCATAGAATTCAAGTCAAGGTATATTCAAAGTGTAATGGTACAGTAGGCACAGAAATACATTCCTGTAATATTTGAAAAGTGGTTTTAAAGATACAGATCAATAGTAAAGCATGCAAATATGTCCTTTTCGTCTCGCATGACAGGTTTTAGATCAGGATCTAGGTCCTTTGTGCTGGCCAAGATGCTAACTTTCAGCTAGCCGAAACTAAGGAGATCTCTTCGGAAAAGGAAATCATTTAGCATGCCGAGATCCAGGTTTGCTCAACTACAGCCATAAGATGGAGCCACACAGTTAAATCAGTTAAATCACATGATGGAAAATACTATTTAACGCGGTACTTATTTAATGCATTGCTGTAAGCCATTTACGTCCTCCTGTATAAGGGTGTAGGATAAGCAACATCACATACCTTGAACGTAAAAAGTACTACAGGTGACCCTGTATGAAACCATCCACAAATAATTACTCACTAAAAAAAAAATGACCACAACGTCCATAACGTGCAATATGCAGGTTGGTGACACAAACTGTGTAATTGAAAAGCAGTGGTTTTGTCTGAGATGGATAAAACCAGGTTTAAAAATCCAAATGATTCCAGTTTCCACAGAGGGGGGCAGGATCAGGATTATGCATTTTCACCTGAATTTTTCTGCTTCCATCTTCAGTCCGTTGCCAGTTTATTGCCGCATGGGAATGCTTCATTTAGTAATTTTTAAATGATGAGCATGATACGCATTACAACATGGCTTTGTAACAAGGGTTACAATTTCTGGAGGTTAGAGCTACAAAAAAAAAAAAAACTTGAGAAACGAGGAAAATACCTTAAAGCTAATAGTTTGCAAATACCAAAACCACTTGAAATGTTAAGAACAATTGTGGTAGCTTACCATCCCCCATTCTGCACTAGACAACCCGAATCATTCTGCATTCACAGCAGATGAACATCGTCAAACACCAACGGTACTACATTAATACTTAATGACTACTTTGTACTGCTTATATAATTTACCAGCATCTGGAGAAGGAAAATATATAGCATCGTTTGTATTACCAACACTTCCGCAAGACCCAGGGCTAGCTAATAATCACTAGGTCTGCCATTGGCAGGCCCAGCAGCTGCCCGTGTACCACTTCCACCTTCATCAAGAGCTGACACCGCGCCTTCGCCAAGGGAGAGCTCGGCAGAGATCCTGGTCTCCAAGGCTGCAGCGGGCCGAATCGCATAGCGGCAAACGCAGCGCGAGCCCCTTGAGAGCTTCCACCAGGCTGCGCACGACAAATCCTATGGGCAGTAAACAGCCGCAACAACACAGCGTCGGTCATTAGGCTCCACTCACAAACACTGGAGCCTCGCTGCAAGACAGACGCCTTTGAGCTCCCCCACCAGCCCGAGAAGCAGCAATGGGAGGGAGTTTCTGTCCACTTCGGGCATGCACTAGACTGAATGCTGCCACAGGCTTCTTGAAGCTGCCTAATGGTCCTGCTATTCTTTTAACGGGCAAGGGAGCAGGGAAGGCCACAGCTAGGACTCACAGGTCCTGGACCAGTCAGACAGCAGATCCACCACTTCTTCAACAGTTGGGTGGGAACATAAAAACTGAAGCAAGATTCATGGAATTGGAAGTGGTACTGCCATCAGAATGGAGAGATGAAGACCCCAGGCTACTCAGGCTCACTACGCTCATCCTGGTCTAATATAGGTAAATGCAGCATTCCCACATTTAATCACGCTCATAGCTATAGCAATTGCACAGTAGAAATTCAATCTACTGAAAGTCATTATTCAATCAAGGGTTCATTACGGTGAATTAATTAAGTTGATACCGAGAGGATTAATTACAGGTGAAGAAAAATAAATCACCTAGCCCTAGCGATAACGGACAGAAAAGAAGCAAGAGTCACGTTTCCTGGTGCGAGACTGAAAGTGAACTGAAGAGTGAGCCTTTGCGAGGCGGGACGGGCAGGCCGGGAGCTTTACTCACCTCTGACCGGACTAAGGCTCAGTCTCATCTGTGGCTCTTCTGCTGCTGCATCAAGCCCACGTTCTCGTAGACCCGCGATCCGTCGTCCCGCATGCTGTGCCGAGGGCCAGGCGCACCGGTCATTAAGGGCTCCGTACACCTTCTCTACCATCGTCGCCTGGGGCGGCTTTTCATTTAGCCCGTCTTACTATAAAAAAAGCCTAGGTGCCTTTTTATGATAAGATAAGCTAAATGAAAAGTGGGGCTTCTCATTACCAGTCCTGAATCTTTTAGCTAACGTGTAACATGTAACAAATACAAATGGCCAAACAAATTTATTCGTACCCCTCGATAGACTGGGACAAAACAATTTCACTGAAGGAATTAAAAAGCAGGTAGCTTCAAAGTGATATGGCGTTTTGGCTTCTAAGGCTTTTGATCAGAAGCCTCCAGCAGACACGCTTTGGAAGTTTTTCCGCCATTTCCTTTTGTTGCGTTTCGGTCGAGTCCATTAGTAATGACACCATTTCATTAGGAGTGGAAACCAGCAAGTTCAGCTACCTGTAAATTTGAGTTCACATGACTCGTGGAAGTCATCGACCATCTGGCCTGCCTTCGCCAATCAAGCTCTCTGACGTTAACGGTGGCAATCAGTACAGCCATCGGATGGCTTTTATACCTAACTTAATTTTAGACCAGTCTGTAAAATAAGCTTCCGCTGGAAACTTCAATAAGTTCATTAATATCAAGGTATAATGCGCATTAGAAAACGATTGAGCTCCAAGTGCCAGTCAGCCTTCAGATCTAGCAGACATTGTTAGACTGCAGTCATCCATAACATGGAAGAACCCTCCATGGACAGGCTTCATCGCTTAAGAAGTGAGATCTGAATCACTCTCCAAATGTTTGATTGGAATCTGTGATTTATCCCCAGAGGATGACCTTAGATGCATCCTTGTCTAGCGACTTAACAACCACTGGTTCTGTGTACTCACTCAGGACATGTAGGCGTTGGGCTACACGGGGGTAAGGGGCTCTGGTCTCCCCCAGTCAAGTCAGGAAGAGAGTACTTGATGTTGGTGTACTCTCGTCCCTTTATTTTGCTTTTCTGTAAACAGAGAGGTTGTAGCCACAACAACAGCAGTCATGAGCGCCTCGGACGATTCAGCTGAACGAGCATGTTAACAAACTGTTCGTCTGCAGGGGGCGCTGCAACGTTCAGACAGAGCCAATGTAAAACCCCTGCACACCGACCTGTTCCTCCTCGATGCGGCGCTGCAGCGTTTCAATGTAATGTTGCACAGCCATGTAGATGAAGCGGTACTGCGCCTCGGTCTGCACCATCCCCGAGCGCAGGGATCGCACCATCTGGATGGTCTTGGGCACATCAATGTCACAGTCCACCCCTGCAAGGGAAACGCGTATGACCAACAGCCCACCTGCACCAGCTCTGCTGGACCGTGTCCCTCAAAGCATCGGGCAAACTTCACCACGTCAATACCGAGTTACACGCACACAGAACAAACCTCAGAGCTGCCTTTTCCAGCGTCACGCTCTGAATTTTTTTAATCCACAAATGAAGTAGAACTTGGGTCAAATCATTACTTCTGTGGAGTCTTAAAGAGAACTTGCGTGATCCGCTGTGATAAAGTACACGCTCGTCCTTCCGAATGAAGCGACAGTGAATTGTAAATGACGGCAATAAAACGTATCATTCGCAATGTAGAATTTTTTATTCGGACCGGAAGAGAATACAAAAGCCTTCATGAACACACCTTTTTCTCTGATCACGTCGATAAGGATGTCAATCACAATAAACGTCCCCGTTCGTCCAATCCCTGCACTGTAAACAAGAAAAAAGCAACAACAAAAAAACCATGCATCACAGAAAATTATACAAAAAAAGAATGTTTACACAATTCTAAATCCCAAATTTCATTCATGGCCAAGTTGAACCACTGAAACAAAAAACCAAAAAGAAGTACTTGAGAAAGACTTTCAAACCTCAGCATTATGAATTTTAACTGCACAGAGCCGAGAGCCCTCAGAGCTTCAGACAGAGACTGGGAGCACGGTGGGTTTTAGATCATTAAGGAGAAGAGTCTCACCTGCAGTGCACCACAATGGGCCCAGCCTCCAGTATACTCTCTTGCTTCAGGTTGACCTCCTCCAGAAAGTCCAGTACACCGCCTGGGTCAGTGGGCACGCCGTGGTCAGGCCAGGCCCGGAAGTGGTACTGCCACACTGTGCGCTCCATGTTCCCCTGCCATCAAAAAGTCGATCAGCACGAGTAAACTGGGCAAGGCACGTGGCCACCTTACCATCGTACTTGAAAATCTAGTGAGGGTCACAATAAGCTGAAATGGCAACATCTCTATTCTAAAAACTGAGGTTGCTAGAAATAAGACACAACACCCGTTACATGAGGCTTGTCCTGCCCTGGGAGGGCACGCACCTGTCCAACCTTGGACAACTTCAGCTCCCGCAAGATGTAGTCGTGCGCGCAGGTCTCCTTGACGTTGCGGACGCGCATAACTCCGTATTCTTTCAGTGCAGACACGTCTGGCCAGTACTTCACGCACTTACTCTGCAAAAACAGGCCGTTTGCTATTAAACCTCACACCTTCGTTCTGCAAGCAGCCTGTCCATGAATCTTAAGTTTTAGATTAGACCAACATCCTTTCCTCAAAGCGTTAACTTGCAATTAGAAACCATTTACTGGATGGAACCGGCCTACCACGAGTTGGTTCAAAACCTATTAACACCTAAAGTAGCAGGAGATCTGACCACCTTCGATAAAGAGCAGATGTAGAAGGAAATGACACTTGGGGCTAAAAGGGAAATGCACGCCCACATGAATGGGGGCGGCAGTGGCCACTACCTTGCTGCGCTCCACCTCCTTGGTGGTCATAACGATGACACGGGAGTTCTCCTGGAAGACCATCCTCCAGAAGTCACTGATTGTGTACTGCAGGCAGCCCTGGGTGGCAATGTAGCTCTTTTTAACCTTGGAGTTGTTGCATTTGGATTCCAGCTCAGGCTGTGGAGGACAAGGCAAAGTGAGGGCAAGGCACATCCTCCAACACCACAACCTCCATCAGGACCGCAGAACAGCTAAACCATTCAGGGGTCTAAGATAGTCCCCGCAGAGAAGCCCCTTCCAAGTTTAGCCATGTTTTCCATGCAACATCTCACAACTAAAATGGATACAAAGAGCATTTGTGTCCAGGTCTGAAGAAAACTTACCATTATGATGTTGGCGTTAATGTAGTCAGATCCTGGTTCATTAGAATCTCCATCGGTTAGCACAACGCGGGTATGATCGACTAAAAGAAACGGACAGACGAGGCACTTAGAGAGGACAGACTGTGTGGTCTCCACAAGATGCAAGAAATAAATTCAAAAAATTAAATAACCTAAAAATCAATGCCTTTAGCAGCCTATTGCATTGCATGCAGTTATAGCCTGAGGGTTATTGATTTACCGAAAAATTATTTTAGCGATGGGCACTGATATTATACTATGACATCTTTGAGACATAGCAGGGTGCTGCCAGTGAGACGTAACCCGTAAAAGCATTTAAACCTTTAATGCAAAATGGGTTCTCTCTGCATACGAGGGCATTATGGGGGGCAAGGTGTACTCACAAGGTAGGATGTTCTTGTAGCGGTTCTTGTTCTTGTTCTCGGCCCGCTGCCCCTCCTTGCGGCTGTAGAGCAGCTTGCATTCCTGCTGCTGGAGGGTCTGCGAAGGGGAGATAAAGGGATGGCTGAGTGCTGCCAGGGTTCATGCCATGTCTGCCCAATGAGCGATATGCGCTGTCGTCTCCACCCTGTGGCTGGCACCGGTGCTTCACGACCTGGGGCTCCGGACGTCCTACGACAGCTACGCGGTGTCTGTCCATCACAGGCTCTCACCTCAAATTCCTCCCAGAAGCCCTGCTTGACCTTGTCCGTGGTCTCCGCCAACTTGCTCAACTCTCGCACCCGACTCTCGATCTCCGCTGCATTGATCCGCGTTGTGTTCAGGGGCTTCCAGTGGCGGACAAGGGAAATGCAACTTAGCATTGACACCATTAACAGAAACAACCGCCATTACATAGTCACGGTTCATATATACATTTATTTTTTAATTTTTTTTACTATTTCATTATAAGCGTATTGTAAACAAGATCAGTCAAGATTATCGTTAAGTCCACATATTTAACTTAAGATTTCTACTTAAACTGGTTAAATGAACCATTTTGCTGCCACTTGAAAAAGGATAGTGGTGACTGATAAACTTATTTAAACCTATAATTCCATCTGGAGTTTCATGACAGAGAGCATACTCTGAACATAAAAACTGATTTCCATGTACTGTATACATACATTGATTCTAAATTGATTTCTAAATGAATTATAACATTTCCTTTGTGTGCAGATACCTGTTTGAGCTGGAGCACAGTGCCCAACGTCTCCACCATGGGGTTCTTCTTGTAATGTTCCACCAGGTCCGTGAGGGAGTCAAACTTCTCTCCTCCTCCTACATCATACTTCAGGTCGTGCTGCAAGATGGAGATGGTGGCTACTCACTCTCCCTCAAAACTTCCATGCTGGATCTCTCTCCCCTTAACCCCTGCATAACCACTGACACCTGCAACATGTTAGATTGGAGTCACGCTGAAAACTATAGATACTAAGTCCTGGTCCTGGAGTCCTGTAGAGTAGAGAACTCAACTAATTGTGAGGTCCAATCATATTCACTGTAGTCTTGTGTATATACACATTTGGTTTTGCAAGGTACTATTCAATTTGACATATATATTTTTGTGAATGCGGTCCACTGTACCTAATGGAAAATGGGTCGAGAACCACTGGTCTATATCTTTCCGAATCATCTCCGTCTCGAGCAAACCAACTTTAACTTCTCCGCACTGCTTTCCAGCCCCCCTTTAAACCTCGGGCTGAGAGTTAAAAAAAAACTGGACCGGACCGCACGACCACATGCATACCTGGCAGCGGATCATGACGTGTGTGACTTTGGGCTTGCTGTCGCTGCTGTCCGTCTTGTCGTCGCCCGTGCGCACGGAGAGCACAAAGTCGCCCGGGTGGCTCTGGCTCTCTCGCACCAGGAAGCTGCCGTTCTTTCCCTTCTCAGTCAGGAGCTTCTCGGCCTCGCGGCCCGACAGGTGACCATGGAACCACCTGCACAGAGCACACCAACCGCTCAAACACAAGGCTCAATACCACCCCACCTTCCACCAACAGCCTACAGCGCCCTCAGGAGTTATCAGAGTCCTTGCCGATTGCTGGTGGACCCTCCTCTTTGAACTTGGAAAAGCTAAATCTAATCATAATATACTTCCATTACAATTTGCTCAGAAGAACTTCTATAATATTGACGCGCATGTTCTTGAGCAAAAAATATTTATTTGGGAAAAAAACTTAATTCTTTGAACAATTTTAACTCAATTAAAGGTTAGACTTCTCATATTTTGAGTGTAATATCAAGCTGATAAACAATAACATTTTTTTTCCAAATTTTTTATGCAGGGACCAATAATTCGTAACCAGAGGGAACTTTGTACAACTAACTTGAAAAAATTTGAACAATTGTAAGGAAATAATCTAATTTTGAAACATTGGTGCAATTTACCTTAATATAAAGCTACATTGAACGTATTTTAGCTTTCGCAACAGCTTTTCAATCTAAAAATTAATATCAAAATATTCAATATTAAAATATTAATACTTCATATGACTTAAAGAGCCACCAGCAAAATAACAGTGGGACTGCCAATATACTTGTATGATGGATAGAAATGTATTGTGACAGGACACATGGTGACATCGCTATGGCAAGTTTGAAAGCCTTCACTCCCCCTGCTGGACAAAAGCAGACACCTGGTGACACTGTAGTTCAGACTGTAGGTCTGCACTAAAAATCTTGAATTGCACATCTTAACTAAACTTAATGGATTGATTGGGAATCAATTGGTTCCTACGGAATATTTTACAGATAATGGCACATTAACTATTGTCCTTATATTACTGTGTAACTGTTTATGCCATTTCACTATTGTTTATTTTACGGTTTGTGACATTTTTCTGCTACTGTTGACAGATTTATTTATTTTTTGCATTGAAAATACTTTAACTTAATAGACCCTTTGGATAAAACCATTTTCTGATAGTTAAATGTAAATGCTAGTCTGACCTGCATCTTTTGCTGACTGGTCTGTGTGGCCCTGTTTTTTGGTCAGTCCTAACCAATTCAACATACCTTCTTATGCTGGACCACAACAGGTTACATGCTGATTAACTGATTAACAGGGAGGCAGAGAAATGGTCAAATACATTCACAAGTTCACCTCTCAGATGTGGGGTCGGCACAGTTGAGTGGGTACTTCAGCTCGATGACGTCGCCGTTCTTCTCCTTGAGCTGCCCATGGTGCTCCATGTAGTACTGAACCAGCTCTGCCAGTGTGGCAAACTTCTCCCCCCCGTACAGGTCATAGTAGTCTCCAGTGTTCTGGATCTTGATGTGAGTGACAGCTCCATTCCGCCTGGAGAGGGGATGGGGAGGCAAGCACAAAAGATTGAGTGTTTAGACACAAAGCCTCTTCATCAGTGCCACAACTCTCAGATAAATGCTTTTCGCATACTGGGTAGGACCTAGTAATAGATTCATTAACAAGTATACCCGTTCCCAACAAAGCACTAAATGCCAGTTACATATTTCAATCTGGATAAAACAGACTTGAAGCCCCCCTATTTAGCATTTCTAATAAGGTATGCAAGCATGTTGGAGATAAATAATATTTTATTATTGTGTGTGTGTGGCTTTTTAATCCACATTTTGATGGATTTAAGCACATTCACAAATGGAATCATAACATCATAATTATAACCTGTTAATCAGACACCAAAACGTGTTTAAAATCCACAAGAAAATTAAACCTTCATCTTAAAGCCACCTTACGGGTTTTAGAATTGAAATTAAACTGATTCCACCATTCTCTAACGGCAAGCACGAGTTTTCAACTTTGTTCTCAGCTTGGGTGGATCGGAGTGGGGAACCCTTGGGAGCCAGTCGAGTGGGTCACGACTCTGCTCTTCCTAGCCAAAGTGACAGTCAGACACATCACGTGGCAAGCCATTCTATCGGATTAAATGCAATATACCTATGAGTTAAATATATTAGCAGGGGAAAATGTTTGCAAATGTGCACGTACACAACCTTATATAAAAGTCAGCTATATGTCAACAAGCACCAACAAGACTACTCATAAGAAATCAAATAAAAAAGGAACACAGGCGGGACATAAAAACAACGGCTACCCGTTTGGTGTACGCATGGTGATCGGTATTTAAAATAACCCTAGACTAAACAGAATACAGTTGTATATGACAGTAAGCACCGTTTGCTCTTGTGACTGCTGGGAAAACAGTTACTTGACTGCAAAGACTATGTTGTCCAACCTGAAATGGCGATGGGAGACAGGAGAGAAGGGCATGCCATGGCAGGTGATGGATGATACTGGCTAGTCACCTGACAGATAAAGTGAAGTCCCCAGGGTTGCTTTTGCTGGGTCGAGCCAGGAAACTGCCGTCCACTCCACGGGTCAGCAGCAGATTCTCCGCCTCAACGCCTGTTATGTTTGGATGGAACCACCTACGGGGCAAGCCAGACCATCAGAGATCGCCTACTGATAATGAACACCATAACACACACATCAACTGTAACAAATTGTGCATATCACTAATAAATGCAAGAGCAATTCAAAATATATGAGCATTGCAACACACTTGTGAATACAACAAGCGGCCAGAAAGTCAAATTAGAATCAGCATGCATTTTTCCTCCAGTTATGTCAAACTGGTAGCTCATTTAAACTTTAGAACAACCTGCAAAATCTTTCTGGAAAAAATAAGATGAATAGGCCGATATATAAAAATGAAGTATCGCGTAAGCCCAATTAATTGTACTAGTTACAGCAGTGCTAAAAACACAAAGCTGGCTCAAAGACATGAATAGGACAGTAGTTTTACCTTTCAATTGTAGCCAACGGTCAATGGAAAAAAGAAACATACACACAAAGAAATTGTAAACTACCTAGTAATGAACAAACCACACGTGTCCACCCCGCCCGATTTATGGATTTGTCGATATAGCAATTCAGTGTTTATTTACGACTTCGGCGTCTTCCTTGTTATTACTGTACATATATTATAGATTATTCTTTTTAAAGTGACTCTCCTTGGGCTGACACTAAGGATAATCTACGTTAGTTGTCTCATTGGTGCGCTTAACGTTATTTATTTAACGTCACCTTGAGTAAATCCCATTACCATCGGAACTTAGAAGCACTTTTGAGGCAAACCGGTGATTGAAACAACGGACCAAATGTATCTCATGTTAGCTAGTAAACAATGAAAAAACAAATTCAAAGATTCCGCAAAAATTGCAAATTAAGTTATTCACACCTCCCGACCTTACCTCCGAGATGTCATATTTTGCTCTTATTAATCTAATTAGTTGGTTAGCTTGCTTGTTCCTTCACAGAGCTTGTTTCCCAGAGTTCCTGGTTTCTACCTAGTTAGCAAACTTGCTAAGTTGCTTCCAGATAAGTTGCTCTCGCACAATCTGCCCAACACAAGGCCACATACGGTCTCATATACCTACACCATGCATATACATAGTTAGTACGGACCTTGTTTATGCACACACGGGCATTTAATTTTTTTGTATACTAAAGTAAAAAGGCCTCAGTTATCTCTGTACATTCTCGAGTTGAGAGTATAACGTCACCAAACATGCGACGACAGAATCGGTATGACATGCGCAGTTTGATTCAACCCTAAAACCAGACACACCGCCAGCTCATCGACGTATAAACGATTAGAAAGACGAGTATTCACTGGAAGTCGTAGGTTTTTGATTCGCTTAATTTTGCCAAGTGGCGTCATAGGCAATTGGTGTATAATCTGTATCCCAATATAATATAGACGCATCTATAAAATAGATCATTTATCGGTTTTAGTTTAGCTCAACTTCCGGTTTGTGAAAATAAATAACTGCATTTTTGCACAAATGAGTTTCTAAGCCAAGCCTGTAAATGAATTGCGCAGTTGGCGTTTTTATTGGCATTTTTTCTCTTTGTTAAAACAATGCTGCTATGCATGTTGCCTTGTGGTGTGTGAAAAGCGACACTTTATCACCGAGCTACTCGAGTATTAATTACTTTAGTTCAATTTTAATAATAATATATTGCCCAGAACCATTTTTTTCGCTTTTATATTCGTTAGAAGTGTGACCACGTTTGCATCGTGAAAACGTTAATATCATTGCTATTCATTGGTATGATCAACCTATGGTTTTGTTTTTTGTTTTTTTACTGAATTTGCTCCCCTCTGGTGGCGGTCACTATATTGCAGGACACTGACAGGGACGGAACATTTTGCATGCTTAGTTTTCTTTGCACCTTGATCCTTAATTATTTCATTTAAATAATTTATATTAGAAATTACATTAGCTGGTGTCCCCAGGTATAAAACATATGCTAATTGATGTGTAGCTCAAATACCCGTACCTGTGATCCCTACCTGAGCTATGGCCCATTGTGTAACATTAGTGGATCTTCACTGTTATTTTAATACATTTACATTACATTTAAAGATTATTCTTTATTCTTCTATAAAATATTTTTTGATAACTTCAGTTCAGTTTTATAAGTAGGTTCATATCCTTCTGTTATTAATATTCGTATTACTACCCCAAGTTCTAGGCAACTGAGGCCCATACCCATTTTTTATTAAACTATTTAAAAAATTATAGCTTATACATATAGATAATATTATAAAGTCTATGCACATTTGCTGTGGCTAAATGGCTACACAGTCAGATATTTAGATATAAAGTATACTGCAAATAACTTTACATATAGATATTTGGATGGCTTGCTGTTTGGATTCATTTACAGATAATATAGATGGACAATGACTTTTTGATAATAACAAAAATTTTGACATCTTAAATTTCTGCTCTTATATTGCCATAGTAATATATATTTTTAAATTACTTTAGTTTAAATTTCTCATTTTGACGAAGAACACAAAACAGAGAACTCTTAAGCAGTATTTTTAAATATTTGTTTACATTACATTTCAGTCAGTGTCATTCATCTTAATGTATTGTTTAATTGGTAACATATTTAAGTGTGAGATCAGGAAATCCTATTTTTCGAAAGGTAAACTATTACGATATTCTCGTATGGGATGCGCAAAAGTGTATATTCTGTAGGGTGAAATCGTGTCCAACAAAAAATGTTATTGTGTTATATTCGAATATGTCTTTATTGCATAGTTGGGGATTCATAAGTGACCCAGCAAAACCATCAGATTTCAATATTGAGACATTGTTCTAATTTTAGTCAGTTTCGGTTTGGTGTATGGGTTATTGTTGCTAATAAATGTTGATATTTATTTACAGTTCTACGGTATATCGTCATTTCATATTTAACAACGTTCCTATCTGTTATATTAATCAACGTTATAATCCGCTGTACAAGACTATTTTTATTCTTTCCATTAAAAGCGGGTGCAATGGAGCGTCGGAAAAAGAACTCGACTCCTTTTACCACCTGACACTGATGTTCATTCTTGTGCTCGTCACATGATTCGTATTTCCGAAAGGGCGAATATGGCGGCTCACTTGTCTTATGGTAGAGTAAATCTTAATGTTTTAAGGGAAGCTGCACGGAAAGAGCTTCGGGAATTCTTGGACAAATGTGCTGGCACAAAGGTACTGTTATGATTACATCTCGACCACTAGCGTTTTACCTGAAGAATATTTACTTAAAAATGCATGACAATCGAAGCATCTTCCACAACATAATGAATTATGTTAGCTAGTGACAGCTCTTATACACAGAGTCCACTTTGCATCTATCTACATTTAACATAAACTGATATTTCATAATCGGTCACGCTGACGTATGTCTCATAGATAGATGGTGTTCGCGTAATCTCACTTCCAGTTTGCTAAATTAAACGAAAATGACTATACTGAAAAGGGTTCTTGTTCATCGTATACATCCGCATGTTTTTGACATTGTGAGAATCTGCTGTTTTACTGTATTCTTTGCCCGCGAAAATGCAAGTAATTGATATATTGCTGTTACTGACAAGGGAGGGAATTTTGAATGAACAACTTTTCACTGGACCTTTATTGAAGATAAACATAAGCTTTGTGAAATTCTTTGAATGTGGAAAAAATCTAAGCTATCGCTGAGTGCAACAAGCAGTTCAATAACAAAATAAGGTATGTTGAAGTTGAGAATAGTTTGTTTTTATGGTTTCCCCACCTTTTATGTCCTCAGGCCATTGTGTGGGATGAGTACCTGACAGGACCCTTTGGATTAATTGCTCAATATTCCTTATTGAAGGTATTTCTTCTTCTGTTTTCCCCATTAGACATTTTTTTCCTTGCCAGATATTCCTACTGTTTGTCTAAGTAAGCCTTGTGTCTTCATCAGGAACATGAAGTGGAGAAGATGTTCACTCTCAAAGGGGGGCGCCTCCCTGCTGCTGATGTTAAAAACATCATCTTCTTTGTCAGGCCAAGACTGGAGTTAATGGACATAATTGCAGAAAATGTTATCAGGTCAGTCTGTCATTCCCTATGCAATTAGATTATGTATTCCACTGCAGTGCAGACTGTGTCAGCCGACGCAATGATCCGATTACCACACTCCGCTGTCTCCTTAACAAGAGCAAGCTATAGAACTGGCAAGGGCAGCTGCAGTTGTTTTTATTTCTATTTATACTCGATAGACCTATGTTTTTTTTGTGAAGTCTAAATATAGATTCTATTTCTGTAAAGTTTGGTGGTAACACATGGGTCAACATCCAAGTGATGGACCATTTCCCCAGCTAAACCCACTGAGGCGCCTATGAAGCAAACTGAATATGTGCGAGATGAAAAGCTCCAAGACCATGGACACTTACTGAGCTGAACGCTGCTCCACTTCTCTGAGTGGAATAGGATTTTCCGGAATTACATGCATGCTAAAGTGGTGTTGGTGCAAGCACTGTTAGAAGCAAATTCACTGGGAAGATTGGGCCCTCCTGCTATTTAACCTCCTTTAATTTGATAATGGGTTTCCAAAGGTATCTGTCAAAAGTTTCCTGGCAGTATGCATTGTCCATTTTCACTCCCTAAGACCTAAATTCATCTGTAAAGCTGAGAAATGCATGTCCGGATAAATTAGAATTTTAGTTTTTAAAAGTAATTTGTTCATTGTAATAAGTGCATTTTTCAAGCTTTATATGCATTGTTGTGGCCTGGCAGCGAGGACAAGTTACGATCGCCACGGGAATTCCACATCCTGTTCATACCACGCCGTAGCCTGCTGTGCGAACAGCACCTTAAGGAAAAGGGTGTGCTTGGTTCCTTTATCAACATCGACGAGTACATCCTGGACCTTATACCCTATGACGGAGACCTGCTGTCCATGGAATCAGAAGGCGCCTTTAGGGTTTGTTATCCAATCATCTTTTCATATGCATTCAATTTGACGCCCATGCATACGTTATATACACACATATAAGAACAGATATATAAGCAGACACAGATTAATATGTAGCCATGGGGCAATCACTCTTAAACATGCAGAAACTAATTCTTTACTTTACTTCCTTCTACGGGTAAAAACCAAAAACGTGTTAAGCCTTAACATTTGCTGTGTTCACTTTCTCTGTGCCAAACAGGAGTGCTATCTGGAGAGTGACCAAACCAGTCTGTACCACACAGCCAAGGGACTGATGACATTGCAGGCCTTGTATGGGACCATCCCTCAGATTTTTGGAAAGGGGGAGTGTGCACGGGTGTGTGAAAATTGTCTCAACTGTCTCTGTAATGTTTAATTTTCTTATACCTTATTGTATCCTGTGAATTCATTCTGATGAGAAAGGAAAAGGGATGGCCAACCCTTTGTTGTGTTGCAGATAGCTGCAGTCTTAATGTTTGAGACTGTTGTTGAGAAGATGCTGCAGGACACTCTTGATGTGTACCTTTCCTCCTTGCCTCCCTGCAGCATGTGGCTAACATGATGCTGAGGATGAAGAGGGAGTTTGCAGGCAGCCAGACCCAGATCCTCCCAGTCTTTGACACGCTGTTGCTCTTGGACCGCAACGTAGACCTGCTCACCCCTCTGGCCACACAGCTCACCTACGAGGGTCTCATCGACGAGATTTATGGCATAACCAATGGTGAGTGGCTGACGGCATGGCTTGCCATTGGTTAATGAAACATGCTTAGCTATGTTAACATGCTTAGCCTCTGGGGCCATGTTGGATAAAAGATGGATAACTGATTGTACAATTGCTTTACCAATTTCTTTTGAATAAATGTTACCGTGCTCTCACTCGCTTTAATAAAAAAATTCCTTGTAGCTCTGTGGATTGTGAAAATAGTGTGAAGCGTGGGAGAAATGACGACCTGCCCATGGTCTCCTTAAACAGGTTATGTGAAGTTGCCCCCGGAGAAATTTGCCCAAAAGAAGCAAGGTGAAGGTGGGAAGGATCTTCCCACTGAGCCTAAGAAGATGCAGCTCAACTCAGCCGAGGAGCTTTACGCTGAGATCCGGGACAAGAACTTCAACGCTGTGGGTGCTGCTCTTAGCAAGAAGGCCAAGGTCATCTCTGCAGCTTTTGAGGTTGGCGCCCTTGCCAGTATCCATCATGAGAATGCCTTTTGTGTCTTTGGATAGTGTGCACAGATGGGTTTCATTTAGCCAAAAATGAATGGTAATCACACTGGATTCTGCTGTTCCTCTACGTATTTTGCATGCAGGTACGCATTTTAATGTCAATCAATGTGGGTTCGATGTTATGATTTCAAATTCGCAAAAAAAAAAAACTATATCTCTCTTTTTAGTTTTAAGTCATGAACTGAACGTGGTAAAGCAAATGTTGCAGAGACGCAGGATTTTAGATTTTATGAGGTGCTTGTTCATTTAGGTGTTGGACTCTAACCAAACCTGGGCCCCTTTCCGATTGGACATCTACATTTACCTAGATAAAAATCTTGCTATGCAAAAACTATTCTCAAGATTCTGGATGAAACACACTGCAGAGTCATATTATTACAAGCAGAAATTAAAATGTAACATATATATATAGGCTGATTGACTACTTGAGATGCTTTTTAACCATCATTCAAAGTCATATGATGTTGGTAAAAGTTTGCTTTGCTCAGTGTTTGTAAATAAACTTCTAAACAAAATTGTGTGATTTGGTGACAAGTACGCCATTTAGGAGTCAAAACAAAAAAATTTCCTGCGTATGTACACATCTTAAGAAATGATTGAGTGTGGAAACCTTCGTGACTCTATTAGGGGATGTTAATTAAAAATACAGGACGTCCTCTGCTGGATCCTGTGTTAATGGAAAAGTGGAATTTGCCACCTGCTATTAAACATGTTTGTTCGTTGTTCCATGCCCAGACCTGTCTGAATCCATTAATATGCAATACTATTGTTACGCTCAATCTGCTATGTTTCCATCCCAAGCGAAAGTGGTTCTATTCTGCAGATCATCCCAAGAATGCCTTTGTTTTGTTTTTAAAGGAGCGCCACAATGCTAAGACGGTGGGCGAGATCAAGCAGTTCGTGTCCCAGCTGCCACACATGCAGGCAGCACGCAGCTCGCTGGCCAACCACACCTCCATCGCAGAGCTCATCAAGGAAATCACCAGTGCGAAAATGTTACCCTCTACCCTCTACCCCCAGCCCCCCTACCCTTTCCTCCAAATATAGCTAGTCACTTTAGAGAGAGAGTAGCAGGGTAGTCAATTAACACAAGCGTGCTTGTCGTGTTTGCTTTAAAGATCAGATCTTCTTCATTTTCATCCCAGTATAAATTGTTCTTCTGACATTCTTCGGCACGTATTATGGTTCCGTTAATTTGACTGCCCTCTGTGTTGCAGCCTCCGAGGCGTTTTTTGACAATCTGACAGTAGAGCAGGAGTTTATGACTGGAGTGGACACGGACAAGGTACTTCCTTAGTCGCTTGGTAGCCTGTTGGAAGTGAAGTGTAAGGCGCTGGCTGAGGGTCGTCCCCTTCTGACCCCCACAGGTTAACATTTACATAGAGGACTGCATCGCCCAGAAGGACCCCCTTATCAAGATACTGCGGCTGGTGTGCATGCAGTCCGTGTGTAACAATGGGCTCAAGCAGAAAGTGCTAGACCACTACAAGAGGGAAATCCTGCAGGTAGAGAATTTCTGTGGTGCTTATTTGTTGATGGTCCTCAGATTTAAGTCGGGTTACATTCCTAGAGAAGAGGCCCAAAATGCTGACTCTTTCCCCATTGATGGAAGCAGAAATTTGTCACCCTAAACCTCTTCTCGCCTCAGACGTACGGTTATGAACACATACTGACCCTCAACAACCTGGAAAAGACTGGACTCTTGAAGCCACAGACCAGCTCCAGAAACAACTACCCCACTATCAGGAAGACCCTCAAGCTTTGGATGGAAGATGCCAACGAGCAGGTTAATTTCCCACCAAAACCGAATTGGAGAATGGTTCTTTGTCAGTCTTTTTTTTCTCTCCAGGTGTGTTTTAACTCCACCACATTGTTTCTCCACAGAACCCAAATGACATCTCCTACGTGTACAGTGGCTATGCCCCCCTCAGTGTGCGGCTGACCCAGCTGCTCGCACGGCCAGGTTGGCGCAGCATTGAGGAGGTTCTGAAGATGCTGCCTGGCCCCCACTTCGAGGAGCGCCAGCAACTACCCACCGGCCTCCATAAGAAACGTATGTACCCGGGATATAAGCCAGGTGCTGCGGCAATTGAAAGATACGTAGAGGTTGGCAGGTCTGACAAGTGAACAGCATTGAGTGTCTGCTCATCAGATTGCTGGATGTAGATAAATGCTGCCTATGTCCTCATGCATCCTTATATTTAAACAGGGTATTTCAGGGAAGTAGATGCATGGGTGGGCTTTTGGTTTGCATTACGGAAGAGCATCCTTAAGTAATGACCCCATAATCCACAATTTAGTTACTTGTGAATACTGAACCAGTCTTCCTAACATAAACATTTGAATTTTGATGGACGTTTTTTTCCCAGAGAGTTGATTATGATGGGCATTTTTATTTTTGCAGTAGAAATAGATGTGGTGCGTCTGATTTGCTTTGTGTTAATTAGTTTATTTCAATTGGGATTGGGTGTTTGAGGCAATCATGTCTCTGCTTGCTGGAGATATATGCGTAGTGAGGAAGAGATAATTGACTGGATGAAAAAAAAAAAAAAGCTTTTCCACTGAAAATTGTTTGGTGCTGTGAGGTGAGACTGGTGGAGGGATCCAATGAGTCCCGGGTTTTTCTCCGAGTCATCGGCACTCAGGAACCCTGTTCCTGGTGGGCCTGGATGCTTCAAATTGTCACGGTCTCCCCCGATAAGTGAAGCACAGGGTATCTGGAGCACTTGGTCATCTGTGGTAATTTAGCATAACAATTTGTCCCATTTGATTGTATTTGCTGACAGCTCCTTTTAAGGAATTGAGTGGATTGAATGTAAAAGTGGGGATTTGGTGTGTTTTTTTTTCATCATCTTCTTCACAGGCCAGCAGGGGGAGAACAGGACCACTCTGGTGTTTTTCCTTGGGGGTGTAACCTATGCGGAGATTGCAGCCTTGCGCTTCCTGTCCCAGATGGAGGATGGGGGCACAGAATACATCATTGCCACCACGAAGCTAATCAACGGCACTAGCTGGATCAAATCCTTGATGGACCGGCTGGAGGTGCCACCCTTCTGAGGCCCATGCTGTGCTGAAGGAGTGCCCTGTAATGAAGAGATTTAGGAGCTGATCGGATATAGATCCTGATCGCAGCTGGACTCCAGCCTTTGTCAGTTTTTTTGGTATTTATACGTGCTCCCTCCCAAAATCAGTTTCCCCAGTAACCTTCTCAGCAGGGGAACATCTGCTTAATGAGGACTTTGCTTCCCCTGTTGCCTCTCTGTCCGCTTGCCCACAGTACACACAACGCAAAGGTATTGTAAGTAGAAAGTAAGGCTCATATTATTACAAGCAGAAATTAAAATGTAACATATATATATAGGCTGATTGACTACTTGAGATGCTTTTTAACCATCATTCAAAGTCATATGATGTTGGTAAAAGTTTGCTTTGCTCAGTGTTTGTAAATAAACTTCTAAACAAAATTGTGTGATTTGGTGACAAGTGTGAAGTGACCGTTTGCTCAAATAAATGTTGGTGACTTTTTATATGAATCAGCACCGATACACATGGTTGGGGGATTCGAGCTGAGGTCTATTACATGCCTTCTCTTATTTTTCCATTGACATAACATTACATTACATTTTTAATTAAATAGCCCCTCTCGATCTATGTATTTCCACAACTTAATGCACGATAAGAGCAAGACTGTCCGTTTCGGATTCTATAGAGGAATCACGTGAAAATAGGAGCTTGATCTGCCGTCAGCAGGCGGATCTCTCTAGAGGAGCAATTAGTACTAACAGGCCTCCAGATCAGTCTGATAATGGCTCGCAGCTGTCTGGAGATCTTTCCCTGTATCAGGCAATGATTTGATAGCGCAGAACGCTGATTCAATTAAGAGGCCATTTGCGCCTGGTTCCGGTGGAGGATAACTCGGTTGGCTTTGGGGTTTGATATCGCTTTGATCGATAGTATGTCCGTGCCGTACGCCACGGATTTTTAGTCGGGAAAGCGGCAGGAGGTCGGAGAGTTAAATAAACCTGAAGACTGGAGTTACATAACGGAACGGATATGCGCCTTGTCTTTTACCACAATAAAGTAGTCGCCTATATTTTGTGACTTCCACGACCAATCTAGTTTATGTATGAAACAAAAGGGGGGGGGAGTGAAAAGGCGCGATTCCTAACTGGTCTACACTCCGGTATCCAGACCACACGATGCTAATGTAATACAATTTTCCGGTTTAAGGACATAACACTTCAAATGCTTTTAAACACCAAAAATTGTATTCAAACACTGCATTAGTCATGCGCAGGTAACCTTAAATTGATAAGTTAAACCACGCGTTTTAGCAGATGTAGTAATTGCTTTAAACTTTATGGAGACAATGTGTTGGATTATCGGTTGTAATTTAGAAATCGTTCGGGCAACCCTAGTGATATTAATTAAGGATTCGGAAAAACTCCGGATTGGATTAATCGTCGAGAAGCAGGTGCATGACGCGGCTCTGTTTTCCATTAGGAAAAACCCTGGGGTTTTGACTCTTGTAATTAATTTAGTTGGCCCGGCCACTCCTGTGCCATTAGGACATGTAGCAGCGGACATCACCTCCTTTCCTCACAAAACCGGGAATCCTTTAAGGTGTACGCGTCTTGATAACGGCTTCATCTTTCGGTGTCATTTGCGGAAATATCAAGTAAACAAGTAAGTATTGTCGACTTTGCAACAGACAATTTGATTTTTGGTGGAAATTTATTGGATCACTCGAACTCTGTTGAACGATGTTGAAAACCTGTAGCTTTATATGTGGCACTAATGAACGAGAAGCGATTACCTGGAGGGTATTAATAAGTTATTGTGTGTGTGTGTGTGTGTGTGTGTGTGTGTGTGTGTGTGTGTGTGTGTGTGTGTGTGACTTTCTAAGCTCCAAGTTAAATACCGAAAGCGGAGAAACATTAAGTAATTCTCAGTTCCAGGAGACACGGATCTGCAGTAGTTAAAAAAAAAAAAAAAAAAATTTAAATGGGATGTTGGTGCCAGAACTAGACATTGGACAAATGCTGTGATCAGAGGCTACCTACAGGGATTGTATAGTCTGAAGTGTATCTCGGCACGGAGGTGACACCTATTTTTAAATTGGTTTAGAATTTACGAAATATATTCCATTTAGTGAATTACAGCTCTGACGGTGTACTGCAGTTCAGCAAGTGCTCAGCTGGCATAGTACGCCCGTTCACTTCAATGTATGAAATGTAACCATGTTAATTTTGTATCACTTAGGGAATGATCAATGCACAGGAAGTTAAGGGGCAATTTAAGAATTAAATATTAATGCAGAGACTTGGCGGCCTACATTTTATATTACATTGCTCTCAAGGTATTGATTATTTTTTTTATTTTTTTTGACTGATAGCCAGTAATATGTTACATGGTGTGTTGGAAAGAAAATGCGTTGGATGAAACTTTAAAAATATTTCTTTAAATCGTTTTATCAGGTAAACTGATAAATGTTATATTCTCTCACCGAAGACATGCAGGGAAAACAATGGGAGAAGGACTTCATTCGATTTGATATGGAACCTTTGATAATTCGTTTCCTTCGGACTCTGCGGGAACTTCTGAAATTCGTACTCTTCAGTTACACGGTATTGTTGGGTGCCCTTCTGCTTGCCGGATGGACTACATACTTCATGATGGCAAGATAAAAATGAACAGTATCGACGATATTAAGAAGCATTGTATGGACGCTATTGTATTGTACGGTGTGCATAGTTTTAAACTAAAAACTATAGAAATATTTTGATGTAATGCTTTTCATTTAATTAAACGTGTAATCTGTAAGGTGATGGCTATGTTCCCATTTTATTTTATCTTCGAGTGTTATAGATCATTCCAAACATTATTTGCAGACGAGTATAACTCGAATACTTTTGGAAACATTTCCTCAGTGTATATAAAGCTTCTTTGATAGTTTTTCTATGTACAGCGTGTAACAAAATGTAGCGCATGTTCAGTCAATTTCTTCATTGCACTTATTGTAACCGTGAATGTAAACAGGCCTAACTGGCCCAACATGACTATTTTCTTCTGATAGTGATTAAAACAACCATTAAACTTTTTGTGTAACCCATTGTCGATTACTTAAATAGTGGCTCATTTAAAAAACAACTTATGGTGTTTCTGGGGGATTACATTTCTGATTATGGAAGTATTTTCAGAAAAGACAAACCATTATTTACAATATTTCTCAATTCATGGTAACAATTCCCTTTAAGATGGATAATTTATACAGTTAAAATACAGTAGGGTACCCTGAAAATAAAATATAAACCATAACAATGGAAAAGGTTGGTCAAACGTAAACATCAAGATATACAAAATTATTGTCAATAATTAGAATGTGTAAAGTTACGTAAACGGATGAATCACGCTTTACATCGTTCTTTTAATCGTGGTTTAATTTACATCCTTTGTTTAATAAAAAATTGTTTTTATTCAACCAGATATTACTAAACTTCCAGGAGAAGTTAATGTAAATTGAAACTTTTAGTTTTATTAATTTGTAATTTGTAATGCCACTAAATCAACCATGCAAATTTGCGAGGAAAAAAGCAAATGTATCGTCTCACCTTTGGAAACCTAAATTCCCAATCTAACTACTGTAAGCTAATAAACAACTCAATAAACTCCGTGGTAGCATTTTTAATCAAATGTAACGCATGATGAAAGGTAATAAATTACGGTTATTAATTATCTATTTAGCTACTTATCAGGGCTAATATACTGTCTTTAGTAATCTTTTTGTTATTCTTTTTTTTTAAATAATTGGACAACATTAATAGAAAAGACAAGACAGTAACGACTAGTTTATCAACAACAGTTTCAATAAAGCGGATGGACTAGCAATGTTACGATGTACCCTGAAAGTATTATTTTTTCGCTTCCATCCTAATGCATCTGAGGAGTTTTTTGTCCCTCGCTGCGCTTCGTTTGGCTTTACGTGGCATACTTAGCAAAGCTCGCGTTTCCCTTCCTCAGTCGTTGCATTAACGCAGACTCCGCCTCTGAAAATCGATGCCTTGCCGAAGCCTTCAGGGCGCGCAGTCTGTACTCTCTTGTTTCTAGTAAATAGACGAGGAAAACCAAAACTCAGCAATGTTTACCGTTTCGGAACTTATGGTTCTTCTAGCAATGTTATCTGCCACAGCGTCTGGTTACTTCGTCAGCATAGACGCTCACGCCGAGGAGTGCTTCTTTGAACGTGTCAACTCAGGCACCAAGATGGGCCTCATGTTTGAGGTTGCTGAGGGTGGCTTCCTTGACATCGATGTGGAGGTGAGGCCGCGGAGTAGTGACAGAGCTAAATGATGATATCCTGTTGCTAACTCGCTAACTAGTTGTCCCGTGTATAGTGTACATACATGTAACATCTGCTAGTTAGCTACTTGCCACCATCTGTTTAATACCGAGCTGTCTTCATAAGTGTATGCCAATGTAGTTGCATGCACGGCTTTAGGACGCAATTGCATTCTTGTTTAGAGACGTACAACATATGGTACATAGTTAGCTGTTGTTGGACGACGAAGCCTTCTCGATGTTGTGACAAGTGAACACATGCTACTTGGTAGCGAGCCCTAGTTGGTTTATTGATAAATTGGGTTTTTAGGGAGACAAATAAATGAATGGCCGTTACAGGTACCCATTGATCAATACAATTGGTTTAAGAGCAATTCTTATCCCTGCTAGCCAGTTGTCTTAAATCAGTAGTGGGATCTTATGGTCAACGAAATAGCTAGCCATATAGCGTCTTGCTGTCACTGTATTCAAAATCAGTTATTCTACCCGGATAGACGGTAGAGTGAATATAGATTTCGGAAATTGGTATCTTGCTATGTTACTTTGTATCAGAAATATTAAAATAGTTATTAAAATAGGGTTTTGTAATAGCGAACTTCATTGGGCGTCGCTCGGATTTTTAAACTTTTATATTTCAGTTTGTTTGCTTTATTAAATCAAATGCATTTCTCAATAACTACACTAAATATATTATATTAAAATATCGTGGGCGGGATGAGTACTTTGCTGACAGTTTAGATCTTGGTCCACATAACCGTTAACGTTAATCTTAGCCAAAAAGGGTATGAATGGATGCTTGAAAAAAGTTTGCATTTTCCTCGTTGCAGATTACAGGACCTGATGATAAACAGATTTATAAAGGTGACCGAGAGTCAAGTGGGAAATATTCAGTGGCTGCACACATGGACGGCACCTACAAGTTTTGCTTCAGTAACAAGATGTCTACCATGACCCCAAAGATTGTCATGTTCACCATCGACATCGGAGAGGCCCCCAAGGGAGATGGAATGGAGACCGAAGGTGGGATCAGAGTTGTGGTCACCACCATTTTCATTTCATTATTCATTTTACACAGTCGGAAGTAAAAAATGACCACTTTTTGATCAGTGTCTTTATGTCTCTTGGTCCTTGGCCTTTGAAATTAGTTGCTCCATTGCGCTGTACAAAAATGTGGAACATGGCATTCGTTATGTCATGCTATTTTCTTTTAAGTCTGCTCTAATATAATCTATCTCTCTCTCTATATATATATATATATATCTCATTGATACAAACCATGTTAATGTATAGTTCACAATAATGTTAAGTAATTTCACTATTCAGTTCAAGCTTTTCTTGTAACCGTCTTTACTTTCCCTCCGGTCATAGCTGATAACGGTCTACTAGTAAATTGCTCCTAAAAACAAGTTTCATAGAACCCGTTTCAACGTGTTGACATCGCTGGTAGCTGGATGGGTATAGGTACTGTTCCATTTCTCAGTGTTTTTCTTTAGTTCTTCCTCTGAGTCTGTTCTCTTGATTCTGTTCTGTTCATTCTAACTCTCCTCAGGGGGTGGTGACACCTGGGATGGTAGGTTTGAGACTGCATGGCAAAAAGTTTTTTGATTGATATTTGACACCATGTAGCCTAATCTTTTGCAGCATCCTGCTTTGGTCATTGTCTTACGACTAGTTTTGTCAAAACGCCTGATCGTGCAGTTTTAATTTTATTGACAGTGCTTGGTGATGAACTGAAAGTAACTTGAGAATGAGTGTTAAAAAGTAATGTAACTATATTATAAATTCAACAAAATTCCTTTGCAAACCTTTTGCGTAGTAAATTTTGAGAAGGGTTTACATTGGTTAACAGCAATAAGATCATTATATACTATCTGTTTGTGCAGGTTGCTCTTTTATAAGTTAATTGTGCATGCCGCAGTTGTTTTGTTTGAATACATTTTTTGAACATTCTGGACACACACAATGGACGACTTACTTATTTTTAATCCTGAAGTTCATTTTCAGGATTTTAAAATAATTCATATAGTGCATTTTTACAATAGTATTCCGGGGGGGGGGAACTAAAACGAAAAACCCCAGGGAGGGCTCTCAGCCGCCGCCGCCGCCACCACCCCCATATAAACAAACCAAAGAACACATTGTTATTGTTTTGGGATATGAGGTGGTGGAGAAAAACAATGCTACTTTGCTTGATGGTGCTTGAGGATGCCTTGTAGCTCTTGTGCTGGCAGTGAAGGATAGTGTGCAGGTGGATCTCACTGGTGTGCCAATCCTGTTGTGTTTTTCAGCCCATCAGAATAAGTTGGAGGAGATGATCAATGAGCTTGCGGTGGCCATGACAGCTGTCAAACATGAGCAGGAGTACATGGAGGTCCGGGAGAGGATACACAGAGCAAGTAAGTCACTGCCTTCACTGTTGCTAACACCAATCCCAATTGCATGCGCTAGCACTCTGTATTATTTGAAATGGGTAAAAGTTAGCATTTACCACATCTATGTGGCCAGTTGTTGAATGAATGTTAATATTTAGTTACCAGGGGGTTTTGGGATTTTCAGATTGTTTTGGAGAACTTCGGATATTAAAGTGTTCTGTTGTAAGCAGACTGTAACTTTTTGTACCGTTATTGTGTTCACTATTCACTCTTTTTCTCCCCTTCTCTCTTAGTCAATGACAACACAAACAGCAGAGTGGTTCTCTGGTCATTTTTTGAAGCACTGGTGCTAGTAGCCATGACCTTGGGACAGATTTACTATCTAAAGAGGTTTTTTGAGGTGCGGAGAGTTGTGTAAAACGAGAGTTAAAAAGAAATAAATTTCCCCTGAAGTGTTGCACCATGTACCTGGAACTGTTAGCTGCACCATTTACGTCAAGATTGGATATATGATTAAGACCCCTGAAAAGCCTTCAGATACATACTGTTTTTTCCTGTATTGGTTGTTCAGTTTCCCTTTTGTTTTCATATTTTATTTTTTATTTTCTTCTTGACATAGTTGATGGTACCATTGTATTGACTTTGAATGCCTTGTCTTTTTTTAATAACGATCTCCGAGTCGAGGCTAGGGTCAACTCCGCTGTTTTCACTTTGTGACCATTTGACCCAAGGAAGCTATTCATTTATTTGATTTTAATCTTTAAATCTTTTGAAGCAGCTGGATCACGGAACCTGTAACAATGACAGGAGTTTCCACCTGCTGTACTTTGCCATCGGCAGGTGTCAGTTGGAGCTCCACTTAAAAACTGGGTTTTGAGTGGGGGTTTGTAGTAATAAATGCAGTTAATTACCTGTCAAAAGTTTGCTTTTATTTGGTCAGTTGTGGGGCTAAGCATTTTATTGCATTGTCCTAGATGCACAATGTCACAAGAGAAATAAAACGAATGCCAGCAAGGTTTTCTTCTTTCCTTTTAAATGGGAGTGTATTAAGGATATTCCCACACCTAAGTGTTTGGATTATTTGACCATGCTTGTATCAAGTGACCTCTTTTGAAAAGAACTCGAGACGTTCTGACACCATGTGAACTCAACTGCCTGCAACTTTTATGGAGGAGTCCAAAGAAACCCGTTGTATTGTTTTCTTGAAAATGTTTAATTGTGAAGGTGTGGATCAAGACAATGTAACTACTGTAAAATAGTTGCTTGTACTTTTTCTAATTAAGAAAACATTTATCAAGTGATGATTTTGTACAATTAATTTCCTGGATATTAGAGATATGTGTTCAGGTTTTTGTTACTTTGGGGAAACTGCTATCAGTCAACTGCATGGGACAACTGCTGTGAATCACTGGAAGAAATTCTGTGCAACAGAACTAAGAAAATTGTAAACATGTTCACATAAACCGCCGATCTATGTCAAAATACCCGGGTTTAGTAAATAATAAAGTCACCATTCTTTAATAAATTTATTTCCTGGGAGATCAGACTAACCTGTAAATCATACCATCCACATATCCATTCCTTTGGGAGTTAACCGTGCTAATTGTGGGCGGGAAGGGGTTTATACATCCATTGTGAACTTTTTATATAGTGCATGGCAACAGTAGTTACAAGAGTTGTTTCAAGGGGGATTCATGCCTGTGACTACTAGTTGGCTATTGGGTACATAAAACCAACCAACAATGAGGACCAAGTGTTCTAATCTGTACAGTTGTGCTCACTGCCCAAAGTAGTTTATAGTTTTTGTAAAAGTCTGCTACCGGCAGAGGAAGTTTCCCAGTCGTAAGCATTTAGCTCACTGCAGACCACAGAGCACCCAGCAGTTTACTACAGAGCGGAGCACATTACTTTACACTCATAAATAACCACTGGCTACAACTTCCAATTTGTAGGTCAAGAGATCACATGTGAAGGAAATCCAATCTTTTTGACAGTATTTTTACCTTTGATGGCCTTTATTGTGGTTGTTGAGGTGGTTACAAATAGAGCTTGATGAGCTCGTCACTGACAGCAGAGGGTGTGAGAACCCCAAGGTCAGTGAAGAGCAGGGTGATGAGGGAAGGGGGCGTATAGTCGATCATGGGGTGTTCCTCGGCAAGATTCTTTGCGGTTTTCAGGGTATCGGCTTTGTACTGGGGGACAAAGAACACAGGAAAGATACTTAAACCGCGAAGAACTCAGAACTCACTGGATAGACTTAACGTGGTAAACAATCCAAGTAACGCATGTTCAGGACTTCAGGCCTTTTACCTTGAAGCGGACAGGGACATCTTGTTGATTTAGAGGGTAGAGGCGGACAAATTTGAAGCTCTCTGCCACTACATAGAATGGCTTGTTGTGGGCTTTAGAGCACACTGCCATTTGGTATGTGCCGATCTGCAAGAGCACAGAACAAATAAATAGACTTGAACCATGTTCAGTGAATTTCTGCTAGAAATTGACTTAAAAAGTACTAACAGGCTATTATATTTTCTATTTCAAAGCGCATTATACAAAAACAATTAATTTGATTTTTTTTAACGAATATGTACTGTTCTCATTTTTAATTAGGCCAAACCGCACCTTGTTGATGATTCCACCACTTTCAACCACTCCCTCCGCACCCACGATCACAAGGTCCACCTTCTCCATAATGTATCTTTAATAAATTGTTCAACAATATAAACATTGTGTCCATCTAAGATGGAACTCATTAGAACAAACAATAAGTATAAAAAGCCTTTCGACATTTACCCCACAGCTGCGTCCAACACCACTGTGACTGGAACATTGAGGTTCCTCAGCGCGTCTGCCATCTTTTGGCTGGAGCAAACGTTCAGTTAAAACACTAAATTCATTCACAGAGCACCACAGACTGCGCGAAAGTTTATTATGTGAGGAATTTGGGCGGGAGAGGTACGATGCACTTGCCCTGCAGAGTCTGGCTGGGACTCTGTGACGTAGACGGTGAAGCGTTTCTTGTCGGCCACTGCGCTCTCCAGCACCCTGAGGACCACCCGGGACGAGGAGTGTGTCAGGATTTTCTGTGATTGGATCAGTGAAAATGAAAAGTTACAGATGAAGCTAAATTCATAGTAATGACGGAATTTGAGAGTTTCACTCAGACTCTGCAGATACACACCACAGCATCTCAGGAACATTCACAGTGCTAATAATACTGAATGGCCAATGTCAAGTGAAAACTTACTGAGACTGAAAGTATTAATCACAGCACGAGAAGAGTAACTCGCTGGGTATGGGTAATACATGCTACAGCACAGGTAATACATGCTACAGCAAGCTCCACTACACAGGCAAACAAATCGAAACACAAATCTGAACATTGAGTCACACAATGGTCTTATTATCTTAGTACTGCTTACGAGCGTTAGGACAGAATGTCCCCTTGTATGGTAGAAATACAGTGTGTGTGATAGGGTTAGGGACTGGGAAATGAATAAAGGATGTGTTCATTGTGGCCTCTACCGAGGACTCACCGCTCCATCTTTGATAAAGGTATGGCAGAGCTTCGCCACTTTGTTCCTGGAGAGAGAGATTTTCTTGAGGAAAAGTTCCCCCCTTTCTACCATCACTTTCTTGCATTGAGAAAGGTCCTGTGGGGAACAGATTAGTGTTAAAGGCATCTAGTAAATAGTCACATTCACACTGAGTGCCAGGAAGGATGTCTGCAGGTAAAATTCAATAGATGTGCTTGAGTACACTAAGAGAATTTTTATGCACAATGAACAATGTGATAATTTGAGTTTAGTGCAGAGATGCCAAGGTCTATTCCAGTTCTCCACGAAAAGTAGCTTTTCTTCTGACTGAGAACTTAGTTACCTATTTAAAAATGATTTTTTTATTAACTGAATATTGTCGCTGTTTTGAAACCTGAATAACAAGTTGAATAAATGTAGCTAAAGACAACATTTTGCAGACCCCTTTCTTCAAATCGAATCCTCAAGAAATAAGTATGTAACCAGATGGAGAGCAGTACTTACAGAGTGCTCCAGTGAGGTGAGACTGATGAAACGCAAGAAAAGTTCACCGCCAGAAGACACTGCCACTGAGGAGTCCACCCCCGCTAACCGGTCAATGGCTTGTTTCAGGTTCTCCCTCAGGCCCTGAATTGTCTCACCTACACCAAGACATGAGCCCAAAGAGTCACCTTGAACCCTGTGCTGCCAAAGTGACTTCTATCCATTCACACGTTTTTGGAAAACTGGAGCTGAAACCCAGTGATCCTGACCTTTGTCTCGCTTCAGGAACTCCAGGAGAGTGCGTATGGCTGCAACAGCAGAAGCAACATCTGGGTCCTGCCTCATTTGGGTCTGGAAGTATTCCACCAACTCTGAGGAGATGGACATTTCTGTGTCAATCTCCCTCCCACAGACCGGACAGTGACCGTAAACATTTCCCATAGCCACAAACTGCTTATAGTAACAAATATTTAATATTCCTTTTATGTCTCTCTACCTGTTCTTGCTTATACATTGTGAATCAATTTTATTGTGCCTCATATCCTTTGTAGATTGTGAAGACATTGGAACAATAAAGTTTCAACATACCTTCTTCGTTCATTTTGTGAGAGGAAAGGAAAACCAAAATGCTGATTTAACTAGCAGCTTGCTAGAACTCTGAGAGTTGCGAAGAACACGAAATGGTTATCAGACCGTTAATTATCGATAACCAGCTATAGTATCTGGCGAACACAAGTTAACGAGCTGACACGTTCTTTTCTGATGCAATTAATAGCACCGTAACCACCGAGATGTAAGCCTATTTACTGTAATTTCGCTTTAGTATATTTTGTTATTAATAAAGTAATTTTCTCCACGTATATAAATACGCTATCAATATTTAAAAATATGAATTATCTTTCACTTATATCCAGTTAGGATAAGTTCTCGTTTCATATTTTTACAGGTTGTGTGTGTTCATCCAGATAGTCGCGGTGTAATGACGTCATATTTCGTCTTTTGAGATTTGGGTAATATAGTGGAGCTGTGATGGCATCGGGTTAGTACAAGTATTTACTTTTACTTCTGCCGTTACTTAAATTATAAACTGTTAGCTCTAGGTGGCCGTATAATTCAGTGCATGCATTATCAAACTAAAACCCTGTGGGTATTTTGTTTAATTTACCTACTGCACAGATGCTATAGTCAGCAGCAGGCTTTCTGTTGAATTTGAACTTTTCTGAATGTATTCTTAGCTAAGTTACTAGAACTATTTAGTAGTAGTAAGCATGTTTTCTTGTTTGCAGAGGAGGAGCTTAGTCTTCTGGTCATTGTGGTAGATGTTAACCCCATATGGTGGGGTCAGCAAGCAGAACGGGAACCTGAGGTAAAGTAACTAATCAATTGAATTTTCTAATTTATTGTTCTCTGAAATCAACGGACTTTTAACCGAAAAGGGACATTCGTGTTTATTCAATATTCCTCGGACTTTCATTCGGCAATATCTACATTAAGACGTAATGCCTTAACAACACAGACAGCTAATGTAGCGTTATGATCTAAGAACCATAACTTTCATGCCCATTTAGAATAATTACATCTCTTTGGGGTGCAAACTGACACATTATTCTTCTCATCAGTTCACCTTATCCAAATGTTTGGATGCCATAATGGTAATGGGGAACTCACACCTGGTCATGAACAGAGTCAACAAGCTTGCCATTATCGCCAGCCACTGCCAGGAGAGGTAGGTTGCCTTGCTTCTTGTATGGAAGGGGCTGAATAAATTGCTGTGTGTATCGCGTCTCTCTTCTCAGGCAAGGATTAAAGAGCCAAAGCCTCTTTTCTCACTCTCGTTCATACTGTCCATTGGCATGCAGCCATTTCCTGTACCCCAGTAAGCACTGGATTGCCGGTGACGCTGCTGGGGACGACTGGGCATCGACCAGTGGGGATGGCAAGTATGAGCTCCTGTCTGTCGCCGATGACCTCATTGCTGAGGAAATCCGGAGCCTCATGGCCCGAAGTAAGTCCTCTCTTGCCTTCCTTTCCAGAAGTAAGATTGATAGCGTTTCAGCTGCCTTCTCCTGGCAGTGTTCGCTCTGTTAAATGTTGTCTTGTTTCTGCAGCGGAAGTTAGGGGCCATCAGACGGACACCCTGATAGCTGGATCCCTTGCTAAAGCACTCTGCTGTATCCTTTCTAATGGATAGCTTCGAGGTTGAATTATTTCAACAGTGCATCCATTAAGCTGAAATGAGACATTGTTTGTACCATAGGTGGTATTTTGTTAAACCCGCAATACTGTAAAACGGCAACATCTATGTTCTTTTAACTCTTAATTGTCAGATATTAATCGAGTCACTAAGGAGTTGGAAGGTATTGTAGTCATTTTAATTTACATCAAAGTAACCAAATAATACTTCCACTGATGATTTTCACAGGGTTTAAAGATTCAAACAATGTTCATGAATATATCTTGTTTTTATTCTAGCTGGGCATGAAATTAAATCAAGGATATTGGTGAGTGAGTATCTTTAATAGATTTTAAAAAATACAATCTATTATTGGCTGCCAAACGTGTTAAATGTTTTTTTTTTTTTATATAGGTTATTAAGGCTGCAGAGGATTGTGCCTTACAGTACATGAATTTCATGAATGTGATCTTTGCTGCTCAGAAACATGTAAGCTACCCATTGATTTATTAAAATATTACATGTCATTTTATGATTACCTTAAATCACCAATGTTTTTTTTTTCTCTTCCCGCCTCTCAGAGTATCCTGATTGATGCATGCGTATTGGACTCTGACTCTGGTCTTCTGCAGCAAGTATGTTCCAAATAGCTATTCCCAGATAAAGCTAGTGTTTCTTGAATAAATTAATAATTTTATCCTCTCACCAAAACTGAATTATCTTGAATTCCCATTGTGAGATTGTGCATTTAACTGACCATGTCTGGAATAAATAAGTATCCATTGACATACTGTTGCTTGGGGTTATGTTCTTCTGTTTTACCAGGCATGTGACATAACTGGGGGGTTGTACCTAAGGATTCCACAGAAGGTTGCTCTTGCCCAGTATTTGCTGGTGAGAATATTTTAGAAGCTCTGGAAAAAATTTGAGAAGCCTATGAACATTTAAATTGCATTTAAATTTGTGACCTGTGCCTGTGTGTTCTGGGCAGTGGGTGTTTCTCCCAGATGCTGACCAGCGCTCCCAGTTGGTCCTGCCGCCCCCGGTGCATGTAGATTACAGAGCAGCCTGCTTCTGTCACCGTAACCTCATTGAGATCGGCTACGTTTGCTCTGTGTGTTTGTCAAGTACGTCACAAATTTTTTTGATTACAGTTTTTGTAAGTTTTTTCTAATTGTTTCTCCTGTTCAGATGTATTCAGTCTGTCTTTTCTAATTCTAACATGCAGTATTCTGCAACTTCAGCCCTATCTGCACAACATGCGAGTAAGTACCTTTTATAATCTTTACTTTTTAAATTTTTTTAGCATCATGCAAATGTATAATTTGTTTTGTGCATTCTTCTCTTCTAGAACTGCCTTCAAAATCCCATTGCCTCAGATGGTAAAGACAAAAAAGAAAAAGCTTAAACCAGCAACGTGACCAAACCAATTCACATTCCAAGGATCACATGTCTACAGATCAAGCTGACACTCACGCTTGGAGCATATGGCGACCAGGCTCCAGGAGTTGCTTAGAATAGTACTGTTTGTTATTCTTATGTGTTTTGTCTTATTATAAGAAAATGATACCTAAACAAAGAAAAAAGTTTGGTGAATTTGTCAACAAGAAAGACTTGACTTGGCCAATGCTTTGCATTTTGAATACCCAACGTTTTTCAAGTTATCTTAATAAAATGTACAAAGTAATTTTTTGATACATTTTTAATTTAATGTTTGTTTAATATTAATAAAGGCTAAGTGAATGCCATTAAAATGAACAAACGCATGGCTAATTTATTTATGTAATTTCTAGGATTGTTCTAAGTGTTTGTTGTCTTAAATTTGGCTATTTAAAATCAGTAATTTGGTGGAACAAAGGAATCATTGTGAGTGTTAGGTTTATAAATAAAGAGTTTACGTCGTTCAGAATAGTTAATCGAATAAGGAGGCTTTCCCGTTTGAAGCAATTCCGGGTTAAAGACGAAGACGTAAACTTAAGGGAAGTGGGAACGTTTACGCTGTAGCTTGCTGATTACCCGGTATGTTTTCAAAAATACTTGTATTATCGCGTTTTTCTTTACTTGTGTAACTTGTCAGTACATTCGTGCTTGTTATTTTTTTCCATTTTATTTTGTATTTGCCTGGTAAAATGTGTTGGATGGCTAACTAGCTGATTTAAAAAACTCGAGGAACTTACGTATTTAAGACCTCAGTATCTTAAATTATGTTACATTCACTTTACATTTTAAATATTAACACAGCGATTTGTATTTTTGTGTTAGCTACGTTAATAACTTCGATACATTGTCATATGTTTAACTTTTAAACTGAAGGATTGTGAGCTTTCAAGGTAACTATATTTCGAAAATAGTATTTTCTAAATGTTATTTTCCGAATGCGCAATTAGAAGGGATGTGTTATTTATTTGATAGCGAGCCGAATGTATGTGTGTGTTTAATAAGCGTTTAAAAATAAGGACGAGTAATTACAAACTAAAATGGATGTGACAGATCATTAACGATGGGCGCATGAATTACATTAGCGAGGATGAAAATGACCCATGTCTTCCACTAGGGGAGACCATTTCCCATTTCCATTGGGTAACACGAGAGTATACGTTTACCATTCTGGAAGGATCATGGTGATGGCCCGATGTTTAGACCAGAACTGTGCTAACAAAATATATCGGAATCACCCCTATTCGCTAGGTGAGAGTATGTGGGTAAATCAGCAGAGGGGGATCCATGTTAGCCAATCGGAGCTTCTCTGCAAGAATGGCTGTGGATACTACGGCAACTCTGCGTGGCAAGGGTACTGCTCCAAGTGCTGGCGTGAGCGTACACGCAGTTCACAACTAGAGAGGCAGGACAATGGGTAAGCCAATTTCCCTGGAGCCACTGTTCAATACGGCCCTGGTTTATTTGAAACGTTAGTGCAATGTTTGACATGTGTTTTAGAGTCATTGTGTTATCTGGAACTTATCTAAAGACAAGGTAAGTGTAAGGGTCACATATGAAACGTGTTTATATTCAGTCCCCATCCCCACAGTCCCAGCCCCAACACTGGTGGAGGTGCTCCTCTCACCTTCTCCAAATTTGAAGAGAAAAAGTTCACAGAGAAAAGGCGGCAGGTCAACACCATGAAGAGACTCTTCTGGGGCACCACCTCCTCTCCAAAGCAACCAGGTTTTTCCCTATTAAAATCCCTATCTCATGCTACTACTGATCCATGTTACTTATAGGAATCGCCATGGGATTAGCTGTACAGCTAATGCATTTCTATCCAGTCGGCTTTCAGACTTAGGAAATGGTACTGTGTTGCGTTGTTTTTCAAGATACTCCTTCACAATTGGCTGGTAAAAGAGACAGTGAGCTGTTTAGTCAGAGCCCGTTTCCATGTCCACTTTTTTCTGTTTCTGTCAGATTCTTCTGCGGCTGCTGTTAGTGTCTTCCAGAGCCTGGAGTCCAGAGACTTCACCAGCTTTCTGAAGTTGCTGCGCAAGCCCTCCGCACAGCGTCTGCAGTCACACTGCAACGCCTTCCTCAATACAATGGAGGCCTATCATGTAATGTCCTTTCCCCCCCTTATCTTGAGTTCCGTCTTTCTTGTCTGAACCAAGTTATAATGATATACTTTACATAATGTCATAATATGTTTATCAACTGGGACAGAATATGTGTACGTGTTGGGCTTTATACGTGACACTTAATGTACATGCTCAAGATATCATAGTTGCCACTGGTACTGGCGGCAGAAGAAAATCAGTGGACAAGCATTAAATTTTCGTGGGGGGGCCTAATTATGAAAACAATTTAATTAATTAATTAATTTTTAACGGGGGGGGGGCACAGAAGCTCTGTAGTTGGGCCTGGCCCCAGCCCCCATAAGTACCCCCATAATGCTGGGTATGGTTGCCACATAATAGTCACCTTGTCTAAATAGTCTGCATTTACCACATTGTCCCGTCGGACACTCGGTCATGCAGCACATTTATTCTGTGCCGCGTAATTCATTGTGAAGGTATTAAAGTATCGATGCAACACGTGTACTGTGAGCGTAGTTTTTAAGTTTTTATCATTTGTTACAATATCCCGATGCGTGGAGAAAAGGGGTCATTTTTTAGCTTGTTCTCTCCAGGACTTGCCTGTCCAGAAGCAGTCTGACCTTGTGCAGGATTTTTACCAAAGCATCTCAGCACATTTTAGCAGTGAGTACCATCCAGATGTATGTACAGCATGTATGAGGGCTGTTAAGTGTGTAGTGGTCTCAAAGTGAAAGTACTTGAAAATACTGAATGTTCTGTAATAATGGCTAAGTTATCCGGTTCTCCTTTGTTTAGCAGACCTTTCGGAGGATCAGACCACCCAGGTGATGGGACACATTGAGAAGCTTATAATGACCCGGCTTCACAAGTGGGTGTTCTGCCATGACAGCTGTGATGACGAGCAGAGGGACCTGGCCCTTCAGAGGAGGATAAAGTGAGAGCAGGAGCCCCAACAGTGACCTGGCCTGCCCATGGCTCACTCTCTGTATCTCCCAGTGTATCACTGCTTATACAGGCCTCAGCACTCCGTGAGCCGGTTTCACACCAAACACGACAGGAGCTTAGAGCCTCGCTTAGATAAGGTCGTAACCCTGAGCCTGGCGAAAGGCAACCGTTGAATTGCGTCACCAAACGGATTTGAGGGGAAACTTGGCTACGGAACAATAACTGTTTTTATGGACTGCAACCTTGTCCAAAAAGGTTTCCAAGTATTTGACAGATAGAAGATTCCTTTACTATTCAGAGTAGTTCGAAAGGGTTTTGTGTCACTGTCATCAAGGGGTTAGGTGTTTCACTTCTTGTGCATTTCTAAGAGGGCAGAAATGATCCCCAGTAATCCCCTGGGTGTGTTGCATTATATATACTAATTATTTAAAACCGTGTGGACATTAAAAGTATCTCTTCTTTGACTTTTGATCTCTAGGGCACTAAATTGGGTTACCCCTCAGATGCTGCGTGTCCCATACACTGACGAGAGGTCAGAGGTCGGTGACCCTTTTCTACCCGCTATCACAGGTAAAAGTTGGGCTCTCGGTGAGAGAGAGGGGTCCATTTGGAGAACTACATAGGGTGCCATAGGCTCATTCAGTTTGGTG
>JAOVYW010000093.1:7632028-7645944 GCA_025775045.1 Hiodon tergisus
TCTCTCTCTCTCTCTCTCTCTCTCTCTCTCTCTCTCTCTCTCTCTCTCTCTCTCTCTCTCTCTCTCTCTCTCCCCTTGTGAAGTGAATTTTGGGTCAGTCAAGAAGTCAATCTCTCTCTCTTTGTCCACGCTGTAGTAAAATTCTGCCTCCGTTAATTTTAAGCCCTGAATGGGTTGCTGGTTGCAGCCTGCACCACCCCCGGTGGACTGGGACTGACGCGCGCTCTCCCTCTTCCCCCCCCCACAGCTGCAGTGGCTGCTGGACAACTATGAGACAGCAGAGGGCGTGAGCCTTCCCCGCTCCACGCTTTACAACCACTACCTGCGTCACTGCCAGGAGCAGAAGCTGGACCCTGTCAACGCTGCCTCCTTCGGCAAGCTCATCCGCTCCATCTTCATGGGGCTCCGCACCCGCCGGTTGGGTACCCGGTGAGCCTCGCTCCACAGTCTCTTCCCCTTCTGTCTTTTGGCCCCTGTGACCGTGTTAATGGTGGAAAAAGCCAGCTTTCACAACGCACTCTCTCCTGCCCCCTAGAGGGAACTCAAAGTACCACTACTACGGGATCCGGGTGAAGCCTGACTCCCCGCTCAACCGTCTGCAGGAAGACATGCAGTACATGGCCTTAAGACAGCAGCCTGTCCAGCAGAAGCAAAGGTAGGGTGTGCTCCACACGCAAACGCGCATTTCCTGTCTCTGCGTTTTTAATGCCCGACGCTTCCTGTTCCTCCCCAGGTTCAAGCCGGTGCAGAAGGTAGACGGGATGGGCGGGGAGAACTTCTCGGGTAGCGGCCAGCACACCCCCAGCGCCGCGGAGCAAACGGTGATCGCGCAGAGCCAGCAACACCAGCAGTTCCTGGGTGAGCGTGGCGATTGTGCAGGGGAGGAACTGGTGAGATTCTACTGGGCCGCTGGGGGCCTGATGCCAGCGTTTAACGTCCACCGCGTGTGTCTGACACAGACGCCTCGCGGGCCCTCCCGGACTTCATGGAGCTCGACCTGGGCGAGACCAACGTTGACCTCATCCCCCCCGACGACATCAAGACCCTTCAGACGCTGTACAGGGAGCACTGCGAGGTCAGGCGCGCACACAGGCGCACCTCTGAAATCTGATGCCCACTCTCTCATACACCCGGCCTTGTGATTTGTAGGCAGTCATGTAGCCCATCTGTGATTCCTTGGGGGCTCGATTTATGCCGTTGTCATCAACCCTCCTCCCACAAGGCAATGCGTCGTTCCCTCCTGCTGGTGGCAACAGCCAATCAAACTCCAGGAGATCAGTTGAAATGTGACTGAACAGAAAGGGGGGTGGACCAACAACAACAAGGGAATGCTCCCCCTCTTTTCTTTACAAGTAGCAGGCAGGACGCCGTTTTGTGTGCTGAAAGTTTGTCTAGTAGTTATCAAGACTCAAGTCTTCGCCACAGCGTGGATCGCTCGAACGGCAACGGTAGTCGAAATGAGCCGCATGCTCGTTTTACAGGCTGCTTCGGGGGGGGAGGAGCCGCACGCTCGTTTTATAGGCTACTTCTGGGGGGGAGGAGCCGCATGCTCGTTTTATAGGCTGCTTCTGGGGGGGAGGAGCCGCGCGCTCGTTTTATAGGCTGCTTCTAGGGGGGAGGAGCCGCGCGCTCGTTTTATAGGCTGCTTCGGGGGTGGAGGAGCCGTGCGTGGGATGAGGCCTTGTGGCGCTCCTGAGTTGCGTGTCATTGATCCTGAAATAGCCCACTTTGTCACTCTAGCTGTACGCTCGTTAAGCGGTCGAGTGAGAGTGAGCGTCGGCCACACCTGCGTTCGACGCAGTCTGAGAGCTCTTGCCCCCGAAATGCACCCATACACATCTCACCTCGGGAGTCTCCCTGCACTCCCGTTTATCGCCCATGGGCTCAATCCCCCGCCTACATCCTCTGTTGTCGGATCAGCTGCAGTACGGCAAGAATTCCGTCTGGTTGTGAGGGGGAGAGGGGGTGCCAACATACCATAAATTCAGGTAGGATCAAACAAATTCAATGGAACGACTGCATTAAATGATATTTATTTTTTATTACTGTGTAGAGAAAAGCAGCCCCCCCCCGGAGACATTAAACATCCACAGGCGGCAGGGTGACTTGGCAGGGGTGCTGATCTCACACTGATCTCTACACTGATCAGCAGGCTGTGCCTGATGAAATCGTTCTGGTTTACACTGCAAACAGCTCTGCGTGTAGCTAAGAATGCTAAGAAGCGTGACGTCAGGTAGCCCTGGCAACGCTTCAGCTCAAAGTTTTGAAGATTGTTTTTTTTCTTCTGCTTTTTTCTTTTCTTAGAATATGTTCATCACCAAACACACCCCCACCCCCAAGAACCTAAAAATGTACACCGCTGAGTGTTTCCCTGTTTGACTACTTATAAAACGCTATGCATTTGCGAGAAGGAAAAACATACAAAAGAAAACGGTCGTCCTCGGCTTCGAATGTTGTACGAGAGTAATTACTGTGTACCTATGCATGTGTGTTGTATATCTCCAGGCCATCTTGGACGTGGTGGTGAACCTCCAGTTTGGCCTGATAGAGAAACTGTGGCAGACCTTCTGGCGCTATTCCCCCACCAGTGTTGTAGAGGGCGCCACCATCACAGAGAACAGGCAAGGACAATATCACTGCTATTGCTGAACTGCGGTCGTCTCGTAGTGAGCGGGTTTGTGAGCGTCGGTCGTTAATGAATGCTTCCGTGATCCTAGCATTGATCTATAATGGGGCTGAAAGTGGCAGACGTACCGGGGTGTCCTCGCGGGGCGCGTAGCTGAATAGCGGAGGGGTGTGTGGGTGACCCTTCCCCGTGTGCTCCGCTCCCGCCACAGTGGGGTCAGCGAGATCGAGGGCCGCCTGCCTCGCTCCAGGCTGCTGCTGCTCTGCAGGAACGAGGCAGTGCTGAAGTGGATGAGCACCTGCGACCACATCATGTACCAGGCCCTGGTGGAGATCCTCATCCCGGACGTGCTCAGACCCATTCCTAGTGAGCAGAGCGCCTCTGTCTTCACCACCTGACCCCAAAACTGCCTCTGTCTTCACCACCTGACCCCAAAAACTGCCTCTGTCTTCACCACCTGACCCCAAAAACTGCCTCTGTCTTCACCACCCCACCCCCACAGCTCGCTCCCCATCTCCACCAATGACAACGCCTAACGTTGCATGCGGCATGCGTAGATGGAGGGGGTAAGGGTAGAAACCTTGTCCCTGAAAGCCGTGTATCTGACCCTCTCCTCCAGGTGCCTTGACTCAAGCCATCCGCAACTTTGCCAAAAGCCTGGAGGGCTGGCTCAACAACGCCATGAATGCCATTCCCCAGAAGATGATCCAGACCAAGGTGAGTGTGGGGGGTGGGGAAGGCCCAGGCCCAGGCCACCGGCTGCTTCTGCTGCTCCCAGCTGGAGTGTAAAGCCACGTCACACCTGCTGAATATTCAAGGTCAGGGTTCCCCATCTTTTGACAATTGCCTGCTGCAAAAGTTTGGAACAAAGTGGTTACATTAGCCAGTCAAAACTTTTTTGGTTTTAAAAAGCCGTTACACACCCCTGAGTCTTGGGCTGAACCACGGGTGAGAGCCACTGGGTTAAGGTGGGCATTTGCCTTGTAACCTGAAGGTTCGGATTTCAGTACTGCCGTTTTACGGTTAAACAGTTGACCTAACCAGAATCGGTGCAGTATGGTGCTGAATAAAAAAGGGTGAAATGAATTGTGAGAAATCTAAAGTAATCCTGCTGTAGTATCACACCGTACTGTTATCCCCACGGAAGGGATTTATACTGTGTCAGTGTGGGCAGACTGTCCGTCGCCTAGCACTTTATTAGTACTAGTGCCTCTGTCTGCATATGCAGAATGGTGTGTATTAGAGGACAAAGCTAAGCGTTTCACAACCTGCCCTGCAGCCTTTTGGCACACACATTCACTCCCCCTTGGCGAATGACGGGATTCACCAATGACAGACTTTTAGGGGGATCAGATTTTTCTGCCTAGTTCCTCCAGTTGTGGTGAAGGGTGTTGCTATGGGTAGATGCATGGATAACTTTCAAGGGTAATGTTGTTGAGGCACTTGTTGATAATTGGGGTGAAAAAAAGACGGTGAGCCGGTATCTTATTGAGTTTATCGCTCTTTTCTGTCAGCCATTGAGTTTAAGATGTGGGCATCATAACAAATTACTGACTATTTAAACGCGCGCGCGCGTGTGTGTGTGTAAAGAATAGAATGATGTTTGTGCATCTGAGTTACTTGGAAAGGAAGCGTGATGAAGGTGGCCCTGTCTGACTGTGAACTGTCGCCCCCTGCAGGTCGCCGCTGTTAGTGCCTTTGCCCAGACGCTGCGCAGATACACGTCTCTGAACCATCTGGCGCAGGCGGCCCGCGCAGTGCTGCAGAACACCTCCCAGATCAACCAGATGCTAAGTGACCTCAACCGAGTCGACTTTGCCAATGTGCAGGTCCGCCCTGCCTCTCTATCAACTATTCTGTGCACGGTTGTGGGTGTGTGTGTTCGCGGGTGTGTGTTCAGTAATGGAGAAGCAGGGGTAACCTTTAACCCGTCGTTTCCTGTGTGCGTGCCTCTGCCCCACAGGAGCAGGCCTCGTGGGTCTGCCAGTGCGAGGAGGGTGTGGTCCAGCGTCTGGAGCATGATTTCAAGGTGACGCTGCAACAGCAGAGCTCCCTGGAGCAGTGGGCTAACTGGCTGGACAATGTGGTCAGCCAGGTGCTGAAGCCTTACGAGGGCAGCCCCGGCTTCCCTCGGGCAGCGCGACAGTTCCTTCTCAAGTGGTCCTTCTACAGGTCAGGGGCTCTCTCGTCCAGCGTTTAGCCCGCTGAAATGCCGTTAATGTCGCACGTCTATACAACCGCCTTGTGGAAGCTTGGGTTATTCACCCCAGGCCGTTGTGTGTTTTACAGTACTGACAGTTTGTACAGCGTTTTGCAGTATTTTGTGTGTTTATGTGTTTGGGGATTTTGCCCACGCTGTCGTTTCCTCTCTAAATCGGCAGTTCCATGGTGATCCGGGACCTGACCCTGCGCAGTGCCGCCAGTTTCGGTTCCTTCCACCTGATCCGGCTGCTCTACGACGAGTACATGTTCTACCTGGTGGAACACCGTGTCGCCCAGGCAACCGGCGAGACGCCCATCGGCATCATGGGGGAGGTGAGAGGATGTGTGGGAGGGAACAAAGGCCTCACACTAACACGCTTTGTCTGGTGGACAAGAGCGCTCCCTGTACTCTTCAGCATTGTTTCTTTGTCTGGTGGACAAGAGCGCTCCCTGTCCTCTTCAGCATTGTTTCTTTGTCTGGTGGACAAGAGCGCTCCCTGTCCTCTTCAGCATTGTTTCTTTGTCTGCTCTTTTCCACAGTTTGATGACCTCAACACCATGTCACCTGCTAACATGGACAAAGGTAAGCAATGCCAGTGTCCGTAGGAAGGTGACCCCACGTGGTTCATTTGTGTGTTGGTTTTGTGGCTTTTTTTAGTTTAAAGATCTTTAAAAAGGGTCATTTCTGTCTTCGCTTGGGTCTAATTCATAATTACAAAGTTAACACATTACTGAAGTTTGAAAGATCATTTTTTTCTGGATACATCAGAATTTGATGTATGTAAAAATGTAAAGTGCGATTAGGTGTGGGCTGGTGGATTGAAGTGGGGTCCTGTTCCCCAGACGAGGTGAGCGAGATGGAGAGTGACCTGGAGGACGAGATGGAGGATTCCGGGGAGCCACTGGCCAAACGGGAGAAGGCGGAGACGGAGGTGATCCAGGTGCTCCAGGTGGGGACGCTGGAAGACGGTGGCAGCGCCGTGGTGGGTGTGGTCCAACCCGAGACGCTCATCTCTCTGCCACAGCCCCCTCCCGACCACGCCGACCACATCCTGACCCCTGCCATCGGCACGCCCATCATCCAGCACTGCAGTGCTACGGGGAACACGTACGCCTCAGTCTGAAGGGGAGAGCCCCCGCCCACTCTGTCTTCTCAGTTCTCTGTTTCTCTCGCCCCTGCCCCCACCCCCCTTCATCGTCACTCTCCCTCTTTGTGCCGTTGTCAGCACTCGGTCACTTGCCGAATTATTTTTTTTTGTTAGTTTTTTTTTGAGGTGAGCTCCAAAAGAAAAGGAAGAAGAAAACAAATCACGTTATCGCTACCGTTTGACCGAGGTCTGCTGAGCGCATGACCCAGTGACTGGAGACTAACCAAATTCTGAACCCTGGCCGTCCGAACCCAAACCATGGCTTTCCTGAGTGAGCAGGCTGGCCGACTGTATCTGGTGTCATGTGAGCCTGGGGTCATGTGATTGAGGCATCGTGTGTGTGTGTGTGTGTGTGTGTGTGTGTGTGTGTGTGAGCGAAGCTAGGAGGAGAAGAGGGATGTTTTTCGGGTATATGGACCCATCCTGGGAGTGAGGAGATTAAGCTGCAGTGAATAAGGGGGAGGCAAACCGATTGTCTGTTCTCTGTTTGTGGGTTTGCAATTCTTTTCGCTGATGGACGAGAGCACAAATCCACGCCACCAGCCTCAAAGCAGCGACGTCGCCAGCATTCCCTCTTGGTTTCGGGAAAAACGATGGCTTCGGTTAAAGAACTTGCTTTTTCGCGCGCTAAAGGCCAGGGCAGCAAAACCGCTGACGAGCGCCAATCCCTGTAAATCGAACCGCGTCCTCGTGGATCAGCCGGTTTTGTTTTTGCTTACCTTCAGATTAAGTTGAACATATTTATGACATATTACTTTATATATGAAATGACTTGTGCTGCATGACTACGGAATGTAACGAGCCGGCCTGGGGTTTGCGTCGCCATGGCGACCGGTCGCTTGCGTCTGCTGCTCCCGGGAATGACGTTGTGTTTTGACTGAGCCAGAGTCCCCTCCCCACAGCGTAGGTCTCGCCTCACCTCTGCTCCGTCTACTTTGTGGTCGTGGCTTTTATTTTTCCCACAAACTGTTTTGGGTTTTTACTTGTTCTGATCGGACCAAAAATGAGTGGAAGCGGGCGTAAAGGGGATCCGTGTTGGAGTCCTCCTCTCGTATCGGTGCCGTTTCGCAACACACAGCGAATGTCAGGGATTTCCGTACCTCGACTGCATCATAGTGCCTTATCCTAGTGTTGGTGTTGTCCCGTCTGGTCGTGCTGTTCCAAAGTGGGCTACGGGTTCGACTCTGGACTCCCGCTTTCCCATTGGCTGGATTTGTGGTCTGTCATCAGTCTTCAGGGCGGGGAGGGTTAAGGCTAAGAGGCGTTCGTTTGGCGGTTTTGTTTGCGTTTGTTTTATGTTTGAGGACTCCAGCTCTGTGGCAGTACCATGAGCTGCCATCCGTGTGCCTGCTCATTGTCTCGCTCCGTTTGTCCACAGGATCAGACCGAGCCGCGTCCTGGCGACAGTCCCGTGGCGCGGTAACCGAAACGTCCCGCTCAACTGTCATTTTAATTTCTCTTCCTTTTTAAAAACTAGTTCCAAGCCTCATCAAAACTTATTGTATCTGTTCTTTATATCTCTATATAGTGGACCAAAAGTTGATATTTTCTATGATATATAATGATAGTTATATCATGTATATATAAAAATAAATGAGTTTCTTTCTTTTTTTTTTTACCCTCATTTCTCCCTTCCCCCAGTGTGTTTGCTTTGATAGGCACCCTGTAGTCAGTCTTTGGTACTACTTCTGTGATGAATGAACTGATTAATAAATTAGACTGTGAATGGGGAAGGAAAAGGGGTTGGGGGAGGGCGAGTTGTCTCTTTCACACCTGTTCACGTTGAGCCTGTGAGCCTCACCTGGGTACTTGTTGTTTGCGCTACCTTGAAAACCCTGCTAAATCGCATATAAACAGCGGCCAAAAGTTTAATCTGGCGGATCTCTGGTGTTGATTGGACGAACCATCAACCACCCCCCCCCCACCGACACCCCCCTTTGTGCCACTCTGCTCCCCGAGGAGGTGGGTCTGGAGTTAAGTCTTGCCTGACTACTACACTGGAGTACACATGTTTTGTACTTGAACTGTTATTGACCGCCGTTGTTTAAATTGAGAGGCGACGCGTTGGGAGAATTCGATGTTCCTTTTAAGTACTACTGATCGACTTCTGTACTTAATGTTTATTTTAAAACTTCTGGAGAACTGTCTGCATGAGGCTTTATTGAGAATATATGATTATGTCTATGTAAATATTTACTTCTTGTTTGCCTCTTAGGGCGCTATCCCACACTGGTAATCTTCGGCCATGAACTTATTATTATTATTATTATTATTATTATTATTATTGTTATTATTATTTTAATCCTTGCCTTGAATACTACAAGATGTACAGAGCTGCTGAACACATTCAAACACAACAGAAATTTGAACTTGAATAGAGGGCGACAACTTCAACTTTTTAGCTGATAAATAACTTTAAAGGCTGCCCCCCCCCCACTGGAATAAGAATATAGGATCCTTGTTTTCTCGCTCGACATAACGACTATAAATGGCAGCCTCTGACAAAATGCTGCTGCTCTTTATTGTAACACTTGGGAATACGCAGAAATATCCCAGCTTTTTGGGTTTAATTGGGGGCCAGTCGTGACTTCCTTACCCAGGACAGGACGCTTTGTTAGCAGTTCCCTAGCCTCTCCCCTCGCACTTTGGCTTAGTTTTCATGGACTGGTCTTTTATCACGGCTTCTGGCTTCAAGCCAACGTGATGAGACCCAATCAGAATCCATTCCACACCTATAATGTCAGCCAGTAAAAAACAACGGCTCAGATGTTGGTTAAATGGTGAAAATCAGCCGCGTACAGTCTGGCTTAAAGGAAAAGGCTTTGGACAGAATAGATGAGCTGAACTCGATCCTCTCGTGCTCAGTAACCTTAACATTTTACAGACTAAGATGTGGTGCCTAGGGTATGCTGAAATATATATGCTGGACGGGATTTTTTTTTTTTTTTGGTAGTAAATTTCCTCACCGCCCCTTAGAGAGGGGCTTGGCCAAGGCTAAAATGATTGTCTACTTTGATTCTGACAGCCTTGTGTACGTCTTGGATGGGGTGAATGGGAGATCTGCAGCTCGCTAATAAGCCCCTGGGCAAGGAGTGTTTCTCAGATTTACAGCCCCTGGGCTCGACCCGCGTATTTTTACAGCATGGACTACTGATAAAGGCAGCTGCAATGACTCTGCCCGGTCGATGCAGGGCACACACACAGCACTGCGACTTCACAAAAGCGCTCTGCGTCGTTGGCCCTTTTGGACAAACGGGCGGCGGTGGTTGGCCTGGGATCTGTCCTATACTCCACTCCTGTGTGGTGCTTGTTGATTGTGATAACTACTGACCATCGTCCTTCGCCTGGATTGCAAACAGTTCTCACAGAGTGGTTGGTTTACTCTGAGTAAAATCTTGATTATGTGCATTCGATTCCTAAAAGTGCTTTTTAAATTATTTTAAAATTTTCTTCTTTTCCTTTTGATTGTGGTTGTTGTTTTGCATGCCTTTTCTGTGCTGCTTGAATCTGGTGTCTTTTTTTTCTTTTCTTTTTCACTTTACTTTGGGAAATGTGCCGGATAGTTAAGAGTTTCTTTACCGTGTTCAGCGATCATTCTAGGCCCGTGGAAACCTTGCATGTCTCTACACTGAAAGCCAATACACTGTCTTAACACATAGTGGTTTTTAATTGTGTGTTCTAATGCACAAAGAGTCCTGTAAGCTTTTTGATTTTCTGCATTTAATTTTTAAAACTGATTACAAATGGACAAACCAAGGTCTTCTCAGTTTGTATCAAGGCCAATGACTGTTCCAGAATCTCAATTTTACTTGGGGGCCCATTGTGATAATAGCGGCAGGTGGAGCGTAGCCGCGCACCGGGGGAAACGCTCGACGTCCCGCTGACATATCGGAGCCGCCGACTACGCTGAAGAGCGCCTGGCAGCAGGCAGAGTGCCGTTGCCTGCCAGGTAACGGGATCAGCTTTGCCAGCCGGTGATTCCAGTGCCTTTCATTTTGGGTCTGTCTCCTCCGTCCCTCCCGGTCTCTGGCCCGCCGGAGGGTGACCCTCTTTTCCCGTGCTGCTCCGTGGACAGCTTGTAGAAGTTCCGGGTGAGATGAGGGAGGGGTGGGAGGTTGAATTCACCGAGCCTCCGACAATCGTTCCACGTGACACAGGGTGGGGGGTGGGGTCTGGGTTCTGGGGTCTGGTTGTAAGTTGGGCTACTGATGCGCGACTGAATAGTGCATTAAAACTTCAGTGGGCTAACTTTTTAGCCTAGCTAGGATTTAGGCTATCAAGTTAGCCAGAACCACACAAAAACCAAATTAGTGAAAAAAACATTTTATTTTATTTTTTTTATTTTTTAAAAGAACAACCCACAATTGAACCACGTACAAGCTGCCATTTATAATAGTTGTGAGTTGTGAAGGTTTATTTTTTAACCTGAAATGATCATGTCCTCGTGCTACTCGTCACCCTTGTGCATTCGGCAGAAAGGAGTGTTGCATTGTGGGGAAACCCGTAGGTATCCTGGAGTGCCTGGCTCAGCACAGGGGTGACCAATCGCTTGTGCCACAGTTGTGCATCAGACGGTTTTCACTGGATAGAGCACAATATTCCCGATGTGTCCCGCACAGCCTGTCGGATTAGGAGCACGGGACGTGCTATGAATTATGTCTTGTCTTAAAATGCGAAGACGAAGTGGTGTGACTGGAGATGTTCTGGGTTTTTGGCGATAAGAACACTGTATACCACGGTTGTCGTCATTCTCACCATTTCTACAGTTTTTTTTTTTTTATATAGTTGGCTGAATGCAGTTCTTATTTTCCCCCCTTTTTTTAATGCTTTTGTTTTAGATTTTTGTTAATTTTTTTTTTTTTCCTGATATATTTGAAGTGCCATTTAGACAGTTGTCTTAGTGAGTTGTGGCCTGCTGTAGCTTATTCTGATGCAAGCACAAGCGTTCTGGAACTCCGGGGGGACGTTTGAGCTGAAGTTGCCCCGGAGACAGTTTGAGGTGTAAATATTAAGACATAAAATGGAAGTGATGTTATTTATTACAGTCTTTTGTTTAAAAAAAAAAAAAAAAAAAAAAAAAAAATTTTTGGGTGGCATTTTTATTTTTTATTATTCAGATTTGTTTGGGAAAGTACGTTGTGATTTTTTGTTTTGTTTGTTTTTTGTTTTTTTCTCTTTTTTTGCAAAATGTATTTTGTATATATGTGTATCATTACGTGATTGTTTTCCTCTTTTGTGTGTTTCGAGTTACATTTTAGTATATTTACATCTTCTGAAATTGGCAAGAGCTAACAGATAAATGTGAGGTTGATTTGTATTGTGTATTTTACATAGAAGATAACAAAAACAGATAACAGAAACAACTGGGGAACTTTTATATTTATAAAGGTATATATTAACATTTAGTGTGTCGTTTGAGGGGAAAGACATAGAAAATATTAAGGACACATGTAGTTTGTTTTTCTGAATATTTCAGACTTGACCTCAGGCTAGCTTGGTGTCGTTTTCTTAAAATTTGTGGCTTGTCTTTCAAAATTAATAAACTTTTTTTTGTTTATTACAAACAAAATGGACTGAGATTCGTGATTTGTGTGCTTTCCCACAACGCATGTCATTTGCATCATGGTTTTGATGTGCTGTGGGAAGCATGCATCTTCCAGTGAAGTGTAAATGTGTCTAATCGGTGATTTAAATATTTACTGGGATTTTAAAGTCTGCAGTCAGAAGTGTTGGGGGGGTGGGGTGGGGGGGGGCATGGCCTTGGTGCCTACAATCCATCATCCAATCATTTAAAGCGATGGAGAAAATGGGTGTACCACTTCTGTTTGGCAGAGACTGCACTCTACAAGGGGGTGTGTCATGAAATGACTTCATGTCAAGGTTCAAATTGAGGGTCTGCTACCAATGCTAAAATGTAGCTTTGAATAGCATTTCATTGCGTGAGTCACAGGGAGATTTGACTTGAATCCACTAATGCAACAGAGACCACCACTTAGGGGTATAACATTCTTGGGTGGGTCACGTGACATATGGCACTACTGGACAAGATAACCTACCCTTAATGGAATAACCGGAAGCGTAGAAGACTAAAAGGTAAAAGATTTATTGATTTATATAAGGACGGCACACTTTAAAGTTCTTAATTATCTTTACAGCGGCCCCACTATCCACTGTATGTTGCTCAACCTGCTGAACTAAGGTTTCAGTGGGATGTACTAATGTTGTAGGATTGGGTACGAAGTGAATGCCTTTCCCGTTGAGGAACAAGCTGAGCTTTGTTTCGGCCAAATTCTGGATCTAACCTTTTAATGAAGAAAACCTGCATACACAGCAGCTGTCCAGGGCAAGGACTGTCCACCCCTGCCACAGGGTTAACGTAAAACACCCTAATTATTAGGCCAGGGTAAGGAAATACTCCCTCACCTGGTGTTCCAGGTGAAAATTAGTCCCTAAATTGGATGGTAACCTACTAAGCCTCAAACCAGCAGCCCTGCATGACCAGGGCTAGGAACCCCTGCCTAAGGGTATGTATTAGCAATCTATCTTAGTGTCTGTGTTTTCATTATTTTGTTCTCATTTACCCAGTCTCTTAATTTGTGGTCCTTTGATTGGCATTGCAATAAAATGAGCATATTGTGAGCCCGTTTACTGTCGATTTTATTTTTGACCACATAATCCAACAATTCAATTGTTTTATTAATACGACCTTTTTTTGTTTGTTATCCAAATCAACAATCAAAGTCTAAATTTACATTTACACTTTAATTTAGCTGACGCTCTTGTCCAGAGCGACATAGAAAGTGCTGTAAATTCGGGGTTCAGAAGTGCAATACGAGCACTTAAGCTAAATAAGACCACATGCAACCACAGACACTGACTGCTGTAGTCCCGGGTGCACAGCCGTTCACAACTAAAGTCCTCTGACCTTAGTTCCTTATTTTGCGCCCTCTGCGGGCTCACCCACATCTGACGGCACTCGAGGGTAGTCTTCGTGCTTCCGTGCCTGGTATGAATGTCCACATTTGCGTTATAGATACCAAATTCGCCAGACTTGAGCCACATTTAACAGCGGCACAGGGGAAACGAGCAGAATCCCACGAGACGACATCTGCCACTTGGAGCAAAGCTGGTGTTCGCAGTACTGGACACACACATAAATGCGTGTGTCTTTCGTATTGGACACGGCGTCTTTTGTGTCTGTTTCTGGCCATTTTCCATCGACGTAATGACATTAGATTTATCATTTGATGTTGTGAAATTATTTATTGTGAGATTATTTATTTCGCGTACCTTTGTGTGAACACAATGTTCGTGGTCTCCTTTTAATTATTTTACTGTAGGTTATGGCAAGTGACAATTTATATTATATTCGGCGTTGAGTGCTTGGCACCTTTGCCAATAGCCTTTTTTTTTTTTTTTTTTTTACTTCCTTACTAGCACTTTTCAGGTTTTTGTGACTGACGCTCAAGACCTGTACTCAAACGAAATAACGCCTATTCCAATTACACTGCACCTGTTCTTTTGGCCCTTTATACAAAGCGGCGGATAAGCAGCTGGCATGTGCCGTGCAGGTGGTGGGCTAGCTAGCTACAATGACATTTATCTGGCTGTGGACAGAGCGATTTGTTTCACAAACTCTGGCGATGTCCTTATTGCGCTCAATATGGTGGCCATAGTATTTTGCCTGTTTTTCTTTTCTTTTCTGTTGCCTCCACCCGGCTGTTTTCCCGCTGCTGCGCCCGGCAAGAGGCGCCGGTACGACGCAGATGGGGGGTGGGTAGGTGTGTGTGTGTGTGTGTGTGTGTGTGTGAGAGAGAGAGAGAGAGAGAGAGAGATATCACAAATATTCGGCAATTATAGGGGATCACTACCCTTGGCTGAGGAATTAACTAAATTAATGTAATCATATAAAATATAATAAAAAAAAATTAACAAAAAAA
>JAOVYW010000093.1:7656129-7672597 GCA_025775045.1 Hiodon tergisus
CAGTGCTTTGTTCGCCTACACATCAGCCGATACCGCGGATGTTAAATCCACAATGCTAATCCAAACATGCGCGCGTTGCCTAGCTCGCCGGTGAGCCTCGGTGGCTACACTCTGTAAGCGTTGCAGGCAGATAGTTTTTTCCTGTTGGCTCAGACGCTCAACAGCAGAGCAGCACATTTGCACACCGCCAGCCCAGCAGGACGAAACTTCTTTGAGGGAAGTTAAATTCCGAGTTCTGCCAGTAAAAGGGTGGTACAGCCTTGGATCAGTAAAACGCCTAACGATTCTGCTGCAAAACATAATGCTTCAAATTTAATCTGTGGGCAGTGATGTCCCTTTCTCACTTTGGGTACGAGGTCTCACAATAGTTATCCTATCCAAACGGAATGCGTCATTACATGTGAGATTCGATGTATGAGCACCAACATCGATTCCAGGGTTGCTTTTAAAACCTGCATGTGTCGGCATTTCCAGGCTGTTGTTTACACACCAGCCATCCCACGGTCTACAGTTTCTCTTCTGGCAGCAATGTTTTGTTCCGCTGAAATTTAACACAAGCCTGCTGGTAAATCGGCCTTTCCTTTGTGCATGAACTTGTGGTTTTTCAGTGGAAAAAATAGCAAAGAGACATGCTCAGGGTACGTTTACGCACGCTAGGACAGATCTACCTGTGCGTTTTTTTGATAAGTTTTTCATTACACGCGGCGTTCTCCTCCACCACCCCTTCCAGATGTAACTTTACTTTTGAGGCAGAACCAACGACTTGTGTCCCCACCTGCTGGACCTTGTCACGACCCTGGCGTCTCGACAGGCTAGGAATCAGACATGGAAGCAGAAAACCAGCCATCTGAGGTTAGCAGTCACTTCCCTTGCACCTGGTGTGATTACGCCAATATTGGCGGTGTGTGAGTGGCGTTTGAGTGCAGACAAAGGTATCTGGAGTAGCTCGTTCTCCAAAAATATTGTGGCAGGCATTAAGGCGATAAAGGTACCAAAATCAACAATTGGCTTTCAGACAGACAGCAATTTCCTGAACACACAGATCAAAATCTCAGTAAAGCAGAGCTGTGGTTGTCAAAGGCCGGAGCCTTGGGGAGGTGATTTCAGAGACCAACGGTTATCTCTAATAGGTGTCAGGGGATACACTATGCTCTGGCGGCCAGCCCGAGCTACATGTAGTCCGTGGTGTTCTATCGGTCTCCCAGCAGGGGGCAGCGAGAGCCTTCTGCCTGTCCTGCCGGTGGTCACGCCTCCCTTGTAGACTGGTGCTTCCACTAGGTAACCTGCTGATCCGGATGGGCCCTGAACAGAGGCTGGGTCCACGCATTAAAATATGGATCCAGGATCCAGGTTAGTGTGTATCATGGAATTAGAATATTGGTGCATGTATAAAATGTGGTGTATAAATGAGAACTTTCCAGATGACTTTTCCCCAAATGGTCCAACAGCCACGTTCCCCTACTATTAAAGCAGAGAGCCAGAGACTTCCAGTGCGAAGGGCCTGTTGGGCTTCAGTTTCTTCCCACCGTCTGCCATTTTTTCTCTGGTCAGCAAGCCATGTGGCTGTGGCAGCGCACGGGCCTGGCCTCCGCCCACGGGCCTTTGGCTGGAGCATGTGGAAGGGATAACTCACCCTGCGGCTCGTCCTTCTGGAGCCTACTCCCGGGGGCCGTAGCTGAGGAACTTACTGCACCCGCACCCCAGGCTCTGCTCAGACTGACCGTCATCCTGGCATTTAGGCCCCGGGAGCTTCGGCCAAACTCCCGGAACGTGTAGCGCCAGCATATGTTGAATTAAACCTATCCATGTGTAAAAGCTATACAAACGATCTAGTTTGAATTTCTTCTTCTTTATTTCAGATTACATATCTTTATTTATATATTACTTACGTATGGTGTGGCATAGAAATAAAACTTGTTTCTTAAAAAACACAATTGGACATTTCTTTATTTGTTCTTAGTTTCTGTTTTACAATTGATTCAGGGTGCTATTTTTAGTCCTCGCCATCATGCTGGGAATTTCTGGAGAAATTTCGCCCTCTAGTGGGAGTCAATGTTCCTAGTCTTTTAATTTAGGACAGCCCTGTCCTGTGTATGTGTTTGTTGAGTAATTCACTGCCATCAGAATTATTTGCTTTGAAATTATGTGACAAAAATATTGTTCTACGGGGGTGTAAAAAGAAATTGTGGTTTGTGTTTACAAATATTACCAACAAAATATGTATTTAAAATGCCATTACTGGATCTTTTTACTAAAAACACAGATTTCACAATTTAAAAATTGATATGTTTATTTAGTTTACCCAAGGTTATATTCTAAAGATAGGATTACTCCCTTGGACTTGTTAAAAGGCCAGAAGTCAGAGGGGGTGGAAGGAAGGTAGTCATTCAGAGCCAGGGTCATGAAGAGATTTGTAAGTGGGCAGAGGCATTTTGAAAGTAATTCTATATCTGATAGGTAAGCAGTGCGGAAAGGCTAGCCAGAGAGTGTTGTGATCAGGATGTTTGGATCTGGAATTAATCCTGACTGCTGCATTTTGTACAAGCCGTGATCTATTTCTGGCACATGTTGGAAGAGTGGCGTACGGTGAATGGCAATAGTCCAGAGGAGAACGGTACGGCGGAGAATCTCAGCGTCAGACAAAAAAAGACATGGACGAACTCTTGCAATGCAACAAAGATGTTTAAAAAGAGGATTTAAGAACAGATGGAATGTAAAAGTCAAAGGTCAGCCCACAGTCCGACAGGGTTCCAGGGCTACGAACAGAGGCGAAGGAGATAGCTGCAGTTTCTTCAGCTGAGGGAAAAGGGGTGAAGTGTTTTTATTCGAGGGTGTGACAATTACCCCACTACCAAGACCCCGTCTTCTTTGCACTTACTTAAAGGTAGTTGGCCAACATCCAGGCCTCAATGTCTTCCAAGCAGGCAGAGAATTTAAGTCTTGAACACGGACAACTGCTCCATACAATTGTTTGGAAATCAATGTTAAATGATTTGTCTTATTATTCAACTGAATGCATGGCTCAAAAATGGTACAAAAGGTGGTGTGATCTGGAGTCATAAAATGTCTGTATATACCTAATAATTAGGCTATTTTTTATTTGTTACAATGTTGTTTAGGAATTCGTTTTTTTAGTGCTTGTTTTTAAAAGGGTACATATATTTAACGAATGACTACTTTTCTAACACCATAAACTGTATTGAGGGTTGAATGCCATACGTTTTTTTTTGCTAAGGGTTTTATTTTTTGTACACCTCAAATATGCTTTCAGAAAAGGGGAAACCTAAGAAGATTACCTGATATTAATCCCCTATAATGGATTTACCAACATTATAACCAATACAGTCATGATAAGATGTCTGCCTTTGAAAATCACAAAAGCTTGAGATACCATCTTCACGGCCCTAAAAACTATGTGTCAACAGTTGGTTGGCTATTAATTCTCCATGAATGGGATGAGGAGATATTTAATGTTATCAGTCTTTGAACCCCCTATCTCTAGAGCTTAGGACAGATTTAGAAAATCCATTAATTCCTTGATAAAAACGAGTTGTATTGCCTTATATAAAATAAAGGATTTGATGATGAATAAATGCAATCTTCAACAGCTTTACCTCAGTGTATCCATACACCGCGTCGGTGTGGCCTGAATGAAAGACTGCACTTTGTTGATAAGAGCTACACGGCTCGTATGTCCGGAACACAGCAGACCCCCCGGGGGTCTAAGGTCGCCCCCTAGCCGCAGCAGCAAAAACTGGAGGGTCTTTTGCCTACCGTGCCAATCAGAACGGAAAAAAAGATTCAGTGGTGCGTAGAACCAGACGATGGCCTGGGCAGTATACGTACCACCGCTGGGGGTGGGTCACATGTGAGCGCACATCCTGTCTAGGCACGTCTATATGGGCTTTACTGCCCCCGCCCCTAAACCCAAACATCTACAACCTGGGGAGAAATTTATATATATATATATATCAAAGCCATCCGATTAATCCTCGGCCAGTTTTGATTTGACCACACTTAATCCCTTTAACGCTGGACGTTCAAGGCAATTCAGTGAATAGGATGTGTCGTGATCTCCCTCATGGCAACAAATACTCAATTAAATAACCCTGTGCTGTGAAGGTCAAGCCGGTCGTCCTGTAAATTTGAGATGATGTCATGTTTAATCGTGAAGGGCCTTCAAAGGCACTTTAGTGTAATAACCCCAAAACGAAGGCGCGTGGGTAAAACAAGGCGCCCCCCAGGGTTCTCGAATGTGTCACAGACCTCATCAGACGCCTTCGGGAGTCAAGCACACAAATGCGTGTGCGTTGTGGACCTAATCCTTCTCCAACCACCGACTGCCGCACGTAGATAAAAACAGGTGCTGTAAACCTGGGGAGCGTGGCTAGAAAAGGGTTCATCCTCGCGACCAGCCCCCTTAATGCCAGGCAATCTTTTTCCTCACTTAAACCGGCACAATGAGGATCTTAGTCGTTCTCTCCCCTCGTCTGAGGGAGTGAAATCTGATTTCTTTTTCAGAAAGCAATGAGGCAAGATTAGCTGAATCTCATATCCCTGCTAACCCCCTCACAAAACTCCCCAGATTAGCTAGAATTTAGTTTCAGCAGCTTTATATTTTTTGGTCTATAGGAGGATTATGTTTTTCTGCAGCGCCCCCCCCCCCCCCTTTCAGCTACACTTAAAAGGAACAGTGGGGTTTTAGAACTCTGTAAAACACAACGCATAGGATGTATGTGATGGGTCTGCACCTCACTCCGGAGAACGTGTTTGATGGAACCAGACACCAACTAGACGCTCCGAGGCTATTTAAATCCCTGGGTGGCACTGTACCCGTAGCCAGACGACACCACATTCATAAAGTCAGTCTGCTTTTTTAGCGAGAGCTTGGGCAGGCGACCATGGGGGAGGCTGATCGGGCCGGGAGGAAGAAGTTCTCGTTCACCATCGAAGACATCCTGTCCGGGCTCCACGAGACCGGGGACAGAGAGGAGGCCGATGGGTCTCCAGCCTGCGTTCCCAGAAATCAGCCCGACGAGAAAGCAACCCCTGAGGTCATCCCTCCGGCAACCCCCACCGAGCCCCAGGATAACCTCTGCTTGTGCTGTCGTTGCTGCACTCACTGCGGGGAATCCCTCAAGGCCCACTATCTGCCCATGGCCGGTAAGCCCTTAACCGTTGATTGGCTGTCATATTTGTAAATCTGTACACCTCTCACTCATCCTCCAGTTCTGTTTTGAGCTGGGACCAAAGCAAAATTTTGGCAACCCCCGCTAATCGGAATTTTCAAAACTGTATTTAAGTTATTGAGCAGAAGAAATAAGACATTTACAAAAAACGTTATTATATACAATTTTAAATGCGATTAGTGGTGTGTCAAACCAGCCAAGTTTCCAACTTATGTACCCAAGTTATATTGCTTGTGACAGTCATTTTTAATTCTTTTTTAAAAAGATTTTTTTTTTATAACAATTTAATGAATGTGATTGTGTAATGAACTCCACACAATAAAATTACTACAATACATGCACAGCCTTCAGATATTACTTTACAAAGCTAATTTTGTAAATGCTTCAAGTATTTTCATTTGCCTTTGTTTGCTCCAGCTTGGAAACATCATTTAGGCCCAAATTCAATCAAACCATAAAAATGTTTGAACTAGACCTGGGCCATAGTGTTTGTATACCATGCTACTTCCTCACTGACATTTCAATTATTGCCAATGTTATTGACATGCAAAATCCCTGAGGAGAATTTATTTCTCTACTGAAGCATGCCAGTACATATGGTCCAGAAGGATGTTCCAGGATTCTTCCATGATAGAGGAAACTCGTAGCAGTCAGGCAGATGAGATATTCTACAGTCAGATCCAGAGGCGGACCCGACGTCATCGCACCATCTTCACTGAGGACCAGCTAGACGCCCTGGAGGAGCTGTTCGTTCAGAACCAGTACCCAGACGTCACCGCGCGAGAGCAACTGGCTCTCCGCACCCACTTGCGCGAGGAGAGGGTGGAGGTGACACTTTTCTCCCGTTCTGCAAAATTAATGTGGGAATTCAACAACCATTCAGTAATCGTAGATACAGTAAATAAACATAGTTTTTATTTTTTAATTCACAAAATCAAATGACTTACTCAGTGTTTCTGGGTTCATGAGACGGTAATTGGATTTTATTTATTTTTCACTAATATATTAAGGTTTTGGAGAAATTGTGCGAAATAACTGTTAAAAACTGCGAAAATCTTCTTGTGACCGTGTTTCATTCCTTTTTTTAGGTATGGTTTAAGAATCGCCGGGCTAAGTGGAGGCGACAGAAAAGACTAGCTTTTGGTGCGAATGATCTAGAACATTGGAAAATTGTCGAAAATACAGATTAGACAACGGAAACCATTACACAGAGGGCGCACTTTTTCATATCTTAATTTTCCTGTAAACATGTTTAGAAAGACGAAGGTCACAGCTTGGTCTCATAGTTACCTAATGTTATTACTGTAAGGCTAAAGGGAAACACAATGTGTGGTGTAACAAAAACTTACATTCATATTTCTTTTTACACCATTAAAAAAAACAAAAAACTAATTACATACTGGATGTTTTATAAATCTTACCAAAGTAGTAAGAGAGTTATAACACTCGAACAGTTAAAAACGAGGACACTTCAACGAAATAATGTAGCCTATTTATTTTATTTATTTTATGGTAATAACTATTTGTAAATATATTCCATAATAAATAGCACTGCAACCTTCGGAATACATGAAAATGTATCGTCCTACAAGTACCAGGAGCTTCCGAGAGTTTCCTCCTCCTCATTTTCCGATTACGTCAGATATCGACGGGCCAGTGTTATGCTTCCTGTTCATGAAAACAATCTCGTCTTGGACAGCGTGATAGTGTCGTTTAATAGAATTAATTGATGCGAATTAGAGATTAATTCTCGCTGATGGTCATATTTTTCGTCTGAAATTATTGTACAACGACGCAGAATTTAGCCAACTAGCTAGAAGGTAAACTAACTCGCGAAGGGCCTAGATAGCAAGAATTACTGGCCCTCCGTAGCCTCGTACAATGCAAGGCGCCGGAGAGAAAACCCCTATCTCCGGATCCCTTGTAACGGCGAGATCTGATGCTTTACTCGCCGTGCAAGACAAGCCCGAAGATACAAAGGTGGCCAAAAGAAAGATTCTCGACGAGGATACTTATATTGAGGTACGAAATTTGTCTTTTCAACGATTCGTAGGAGTCATATTTGGGTAACTGGGTAGCTGGCTTGCTAACGTTAGCGAAGTGATTTTCAGCCGACAAATTATTTAATAAAATAATAAATAAATCTTTAATAAAAGATAATAAAAGTGTAGCTTCTTATTTGTAGTATCGTGATTAGTTGTTAAGTTGTTGAAATAGTGTTGATCACCGTGCCGATTTCCCCTCAATAGTTATGGTTGTATAAAGCTATAGAAAGATGTTGCAGGACACGACCAAATAGTACAAAAAAGATGTAAGTGTGAACTTATTGTATCCTAAATATGAATGTTTTTGCTTGTCCGTTTTATTTCTTTACATGTAAGATTTGATTAAGTGGTTACTCATAAACACCAAACGTGCATTTCATTTTTCTGTTAAAAAAAATGGTGGGTAGTGAGTAGTGACAGGCTTGTAACCAAAACCTTGCTGGTTCAAGTCCCACCCCAGCTGTTGTACCCTTGAGCAAGGTACTTAACCTTAACTTTTCTGGAATTGCTTCAGTAAAATACCCAGCCGTATTAGTGGATGAATGTAGAAATTTTAAGCTGTAAGTCGCTTTGGATAAAAGCGTCTGCTAAGCGACTAAAATTAAAAATGTTAGATAGCTCCTGTTAGTGTCGAAAAAGCTGCCATTTCTTGTTTTATTTATCTTTACAATATGATATTTTATGGGAACCCTTTATGCACCTCTAGAGTTTAGAGAAGATCATCCAGAGGGACTTTTTCCCAGATGTTACCAAACTTCGTGCCCAGAAAGACTACCTGGACGCTGAAGAAAATGGAGACCTGGAGAAGATGAGGGAAATAGCTATAAAATATGGTTCCTCCCTGGCTAAATCCACACCACGCACCTCTGCACCATGTAAGCCAATGTGCTGTTTGCCAATGTTGTCAAAAGCGACCTCGCCAAGTCTGCCATTTCAAGGGTCGAGTAAAACGGTGTCCCCTGCTGTGCTGCTTTAGATGTGACTCCGGCGACGTTTGAAACTCCAGAGGGTCATCCGGGGTCTCCTTCATCGTCGATCCACAAGCTCAGGCATGGGGCGAGAGTCGGCGAGGAGGGTAAGTGTCCTAACTGGCCCGGTAGTCCTGGGAGGTGGCTTTTAATTTTACTCTTTTTTTCGCTCTTGCCAATCAACATTTTCTCGATAGATAGTGTGGATTGTATGCAACGTTGGCTAACCACCTCCGCTAACAAGTCACAAGTCGCAGTACGAGTCACTGCGATCTGCTTTTCCTGCTGGTATAAAAGCTGTTGCGGCGTCCTCCGTAATTTACGCGTTGCGGCTTCATCGTCTGCAGGAGACAAAGGGGAAAAGGAGGAGGAAAAGGAGCTACCTTGTCTGGATAGCTTCCTCGCTAAATCAACGAGCGAGGACAATGCCTCCTTCGAGCAGATCATGGAGCTCGCCGAGGACAAGAATAGGTTGAGACATGCCTGGCTGTATGAGGCAGAGGCAGAGTTCAAACAGGTAGGGTGCAAGAAAAAAAGAACATCATTTCTTTATTAATTAACGGTTGGTCTGGTGTGTACAGTTTGTTTGTGGTGTTTTTATTGTTTTGGTTTATCAGCTTAATGAATGTGCGTGTATAAACTGTCTTTAAGCGCCGGGAAGAAAACCTCGCCTTGCCGTCTTCAGAGAAGCAGGCTATAGAGTGCGTGAAGGCCGGGTTGGAGACCTGGGAATACAAGGCAAAGAACGCCCTGATGTACTATCCTGAGGGTGAGTGTTGATGGCGCGCCCACCCCTTAAACGAATCCTCTTGCGCCAGGAAAAGCTTTGGCTGTGACGGTCATCGCCGTTGTCTTTTTTTCTCCAAGGCGTCGTGGATGAGGAGGCCATCTTTAAGAAGCCGCGGGAGGTTGTGCACAAAAACACCCGCTTCCTGGGAGATCCCTTCAGCTTGGCGGTGAACAAGAGCCAGCTGCAACAGGCCGCCGCTCTCAACGCTCAGGTTAGCGCCGGACCTGTCCAGCCCAGGGAGCCGCGGTGGAGGGGGTGATGCACAAGTCCGTACGTTAGCAGTTCAACATCCTGTCGGATTAACGATTACTGCAGGACAGGAGACCCTATATTTACGGCACCAGGTGGTGAAAATCAGAAAAGGAGAGTGCGATTTTATTCTTTGTTATAATTTATCTGTGCCTCTAACGAGAGTTTAAATGACAGAACCGAGCTTAGTAGCAGTCCAGTCTCAGACACCAAGTGGACGTCTGCTCTATTAAGAACTTCAAACGCGACGAATCATTGTGTTGAGGTTTTGAGACCTGTGTCTGTGGTTCTGACAAGATTGTGTTGTATGTTTGTGTTCAGTACAAACAGGGCAAGGTGGGTCCAGACGGCAAGGAGCTTATACCACACGAGTCCCCCAAAATTAACGGGTATGGGTTTGAGGGAGCTCCGTCTCCTGCTCCCGGTAAGCGCTTGCGTACTAACTGCAGGGGTTCGTTATTTGTGCTCCGTGATGTATAGAGATTCGACTCTGACTTCCAGAATTTTACTGTCCAATGGGTGACTCCCCAGAAGACGGCTCTTGGGGTCATAATTGCTCTGTTTGCCTTTCATGTTTCCCCCACCTTTTTGCTGAACGTCTGACTCCTCCCACAGGAGTGGCGGAGTCTCCCTTGATGACCTGGGGTGAAATTGAGAGCACCCCCTTTCGCCTGGATGGGTCTGACACGCCTTACACAGAGAGAAACCACGGCCCATCCTTTAAGGTAGAGGGGGTTGGGACTCCCCAGTAATATTTGCTGGTGTCTTTTTTTAAGTTTTCCCAGTTCAAAATTCAAGATTGACCTGCTGTTCAATTAAGTTTTATCCATTATTAATAACTGTCTAGGTCTTTCATTATTATTAATTAAAGTGATTGAAATATATTCTATAAAATCTGCGTTGATGTGATTCCAGCTGCTGAACACATGGAAGGTATGAGGTGTGATTAACTTGTAGTCGCTGCCTGTCCCACAGATTCCTGAGCCGGGACGGAGGGAGAGGCTGGGTCTGAAAATGGCCAACGAAGCTGCCGCCAAAAACCGAGCAAAGAAACAGGAAGCGTTACGAAAAGTGACGGAAAACCTTGCAAGGTGAGGAAGTTTTTTCATTCTGACCGTGAGAGACCTAGACAGTCATAGTTTTATCTGTTTGTTCTAAATCTTCTCTCTAAATGCAGTTCGTTACGGCTTAATCTGCCCAGTAAAAAAATGAACTTGTTGTGGTAGAAGAAGAGTAAGAGAATCTTCCTTTTGCAGCCTCACTCCTAAGGGCCTGAGCCCCGCGTTGACGCCAGTGCTGCGGAGACTCGTGAACAGAACCTCCAGCAAGTACACTGACAAGGCCCTGAGGGCCAGCTACACCCCCTCACCCACGCACAGAACCCCAGGCTGCAAAACGCCGCTCGGAGGATTGAGGACTCCGACAGGCACCCCGACCTCCACAAACGTCGGGACCCCAGTGTCCCAGGACCCTGCCTCCATCACAGACGACCTCCTGCAACTTCCCAAAAGGAAGAAGGCCTCCGATTACTTCTGAGTTGAAAAAACGATGAACTTAAACCTCGGGTAGATCTTTGCAAAACTCTCATGTGGGCGGTGTGTCCCGTTCAAAGGACCCAGCATTTCTGTGAACAACCTTGTGCGCTCTGGGAGCGGCGACCTCCAAACAGATCCGAGAACAGGTTATCCGACCTGGGTCCTAGGCCCAAACTGTTACTCACAAAGCTGAAACTGATTGCCAATGTCTTTTAAGAGCTATATATTTTGAAGCATGCTAATAGCCAACTAATCCTGGGTGTCATTTTCAGCCATTTGTCATTTATTTTTTTCCCTACAGAACAAAGAGATTATTTTGACATGACAAAAGACTATAGGTTAGTTGAGTATTCCTAATTTGAGGATCAACCTCCTTAAAGTTTAAGAAAGAGATGGGCACGGTACAAGCTCCTATGTAAAATAACATCCTATGGAACGACAATCCAATGCTCTGTTTTGTAATGTGGCAACCATGGATGATCAGTTATTCCACATGGGGGTTGGGGTGTTCCTCCGCGCAATCTCGCCACTCTTGTGGATAGACTTGTCAGTATCTTTGAATGCCAGCAACAGATCTTTTGATCAAGAATTAAAAGCTTTTGTACAGGAAATACTTGTTTGCTATTCGTGTTTTCTGGTCACTTTTTAAAGAGCTGTTTTTTTTTGTTTGCATTAATAAAATATAATGTAACACAAGGATAACATAAATACTTGTTATGTTGTTTTATACATTTGAATTTGAATATACTTTGAATTTTAACGGGTAATTGCAAGTAAAATTCCTTAAGGTTGACTGCGAGTTTTCCACTTTAAGAGTAGCGAAACAATTGCAAGTCAAAGGAGTGACACTTCCAACATTCTGAGTCCGTCGCCATCTCGTGTTTGACGTTGTTTGTCGGGGGCTCAGCTGTTCTGGCGTCATCCTTCTAGTCGTGTGACGGTTTTGGGTCTGGTTCGGTTTCGTCCTCGAAGTTCGGCCCTTTCTTTTCGGTTCCTTGGGGTTCTTTACTTTCGCCCTTGCGTTCCCTGTCAGAGCAAGCGTTCGAGGTGGAAGGTCCGTCTTCCGTCCTACCGGCGTCCTGTGTCTTCGCTTCCATGTGTAACCATGGATGTTTGAGAATGTCTTCGATTTCGATACGTTTCACCACGTCGGGGTTTAGCAAGCGATAAATCAGGTCTTTGCATTCATGTGGAAACGTTTTTGAACATGGAAAGTCGACCCTGTGTTCTTTTTGAACCTTCAGCATGTTCTGGACGTTGGAGTCATCGTATGGCATTGACTCGCACAGCATGATGAACAGAATTACCCCCATGCTCCAGATGTCGTACACTTTGGGGTTGTACGGAATGCCTTGTAAGACCTCGGGAGCAGCGTAGGCAGTGGAACCACAGAAAGTCTTGCTCAGGACCATTTGACCTTCGTCGTTGTAGTTGATCCTCCTACCAAACCCAAAGTCTGAAACCTTGAGATTGAAGTCGTTGTCCAGAAGCAGGTTCTCTAACTTCAGGTCCCTGTGAACTATTTCTAGGTCATGTATGAATTTGATTGCCAGCGATAGCTGTCTGAAAAGTTTTCTGCTGAAGTCTTCGGGCAAAGCTCCCCTATGCTTGATTAACCCCAGCAAGTCTCCTTGCGTGCCCAGCTCCATCACCATGTAGACTTTCCCAACAGACGTTTCAAAGACCTTGAACATCTTCACGATGTTGGGATGGTTCAGAGAGGCAAGGATCTCCAGCTCTCGTGGCAAGAATTTTTCCAAGAATTCCGCTGGCGCCTTTTTTCTGTTTATTATTTTGACCGCGACGTTGGTCTTGAGGTCCCTGGAGTAAGCGCATTTTACTTTGGCATATGACCCTTCGCCCAAACTAGTGCCAAGTGTGTAACCTAGTTTTTTCAGCACCCGGGAGTCGCCCATTGTTATTTTACAGTGATATTTGTAGCTTTCTTTTTCGTTGGCAATAAATTCAACTATGTGACTCAAGTTTGAAATTATCCGCTTTTTCCCCCTACGGTTTATTGAACCTTGATTTATGCGGGTTGTTCCTTTGTGACATGTTACGTTGCGTCATAACTAACGCGTCATCAAATTTAAGTTTTTCGACAAAGAATTCCTTTTGTTTGTATTGCATGTTCGTTCGTCCGAACTAAATGCGTTCCTGCATTAACATTAACCATTTTAGTCTTTTTTGTAAAAAAGAAAGTTTGTAATATATCTCATTTAGATCAGACATTAAATGGAAAATTATACAGCTGTGTCTGAAAAGCTGATTTTACTAAGAACTGTGGTCGTGTAAATAGATGTCTTGGAGTATTTTCTGTGACAAGTTTTCAAAACCGGATCTCTGATTACAACACGTTTTGACAAAGACTAGTGGCCTTGTTTTTAATGATAAAACACGTCAAATCAGAGGTTGCATTAAATTTTCTATATTTGTCGTGGGATTATTTAAAATAAAACTGAACCAGAAACTTAAATATATTGCATATATATTGCAGCATGTTTAGCCTACTTTAAATGGTTCAAATATTTTATAGACAAACATATTTTAAAAGTTTTTTTGCTACAGATGAACAATGTTTGAAGCTTAAACCGTCATTTGGGCCTCTATTTAATATTAATTGATTTCAGATCTTGCTATGAGCTTTGTTTTTTAGTTTATGACGTTTATACCATCAATCGCAATTAATTCGATCGGAAATTGTGTAATTTTTCATCACTAGGTGCGATAGCTTTGCACAATTTCCCTGACAATGACTCCGCCTCTTGCTTAATTCTGATAGGCTGAGTATCGTGTTAGGAATTGTTTTGATGGGAGGAGGGAGCCATCTTGTTTTATTTGGAAGTGAATCTGTGATGCGTCGGGGCACACGCATATTTTGAATTGCATTTATAATGTACAGTCAAGTGTATTGCCACTTGTAACATAGCATGTGATTCTTCAGAAAGTTAAGTAGCCCATCCACCCGTCGTGAGTCGAACGGAAGTCCTTAGTTAGTTAGCAATATTTCTGTGTAGGGCATTTATGATGAATGGAGGATAAATGTTGCCGAAGCCTGACAGAAGCAGTTTCGCCCTTCTCACTCTTTTTTTTGCACTGACTCTAACAGACCCGCCACGGGCAGGTAAGACTAGTCGTTAAGTGCCAAGGGTGTTCGTGTTATGCAATTGTGCGTTGGTCGACCCTGCTGTTGAAGAGTTCTTCGCATCGTATTCGCTTGGAGCGGGTGAAGTAGTCAGCTAGCTGGCACCTACCCCCGCTTAGCTGGGTAACCGATAGGGGCTGCAGGCCTTATCCTGACATGATTTGGCTGCAGACCCTGATTTTAACAGCTATAAATTCATTTTGTCTTTCGTCCACCAAATATGTTCTTATCGGAGGTTAACAAAATGCATGGTAGATATTCGTGCTATTTCAGTAGGTAGCTATACGTTATATGAAAGTGTGTGTGAGAGAGTGTGTTTTCTTGCTTTTCGGAGCTAACTATCTACCAGGCTAACCGACGGCTTACGGTAGTTGTGGTAACGTAGGCAATCTTTTCGAAATCGATAAATGCAGCTTGATTTAAATTGTTAAACTTTATCTCGCTAGATAAATCCATTCGTGGATTTTGTTTCTTGGTAGTTGTCTAATTTATTAAATCGCCTCAACGTGACCAGAGGAGGCACGCATATTATTGTCTCCGAATTAGTTATAGTTGCTTTGGTATTACGATTTACCAAAAAGTTTTGTATAAACAGATAATTTAAAATGAACATGTCGTCTCCGTGGCGAAAACTATGACGATTGCCAGATTTGTCAGAACCAATAACGTCGTAATGAAAGCCGCAAGGTTCTTCGAGTGGATTTGAATTTAGACGAAGGATTTAGAACAGAGGGGCCTTTATATGACTAGTTCGGCGTTGAAGCTTTGAGGATTTAAAAGAAAAAAATACTGCTGAAATATTTCATGTTGCGACCCACTAACAAGCCCATAGCAGCTCCAACTTTTGCTTACCCGTTTTTACGAAATCTTACAATATTTAAATTCATTATTGGATATATGTAGTTATCTGGCTGTATTGGGTTAGAGTTCAGAGCTAATTTGGCAAATAGGATTTATTGCTCTGTAGAGAACGCACTTAAAGAAAAGACAAATGGCGCACTGATTGTCGCAGTTGATGATCATCTTGTGGGGTCTGTTTTTTAAAAAGAACTAGAAATCTGTTGACTCAGGGGGTGTCCTAGGGGGGCAGCTATCTTGAGATTAGGTCTGTCGCAATGACAGGTGTTCGCCTGTGAAGGGGCACGCTCTGTAGGCCTGGGTTTGGTTGTCAGGAGAGAATAAGGTGTCTGTCACGTTATCCGTGTAGTGGCAGACAGTCTGCGATGTTAATTCATTTTTTTAATATACATTTTATGTATTTAAATTAATATATAGTTTATGATCATGTTATTTTGTAATTGCTTTGGGGGGTTGTTTTATCTGATAGGATATTACAGACGAGGAATATTTTTTGGGTAATTCTTTCTTCTGTATTGATGATTAGTATTCACTTCGCATCACTTGCAGATAATTCGCATGTGGTGCTGTGTTGGTCTGAGCCAATAATTTATCAGCACAATCGAACCATGGCAGTTTTACTTAAACGAGGTGACGCAATGTGCGTGATAGCCCTTTTTTTATGTAATTTATAAACACACGTGACTACCGTCACGAAGTACCGTCGTCATGATTTTTAAAGTCAACAAGGAACAAGTATTTAGAAAGAATGGAAGCAGCAATATAATTTTTTTTCCCCTCATTGTACCATTCTGTTATTGTATTAACGTTCACTATTATTCATTTTAAAAATGTAATTTAATTAGCCGTGTTCCATGCCTATACCCACGTAAAATTAGTTTAGGATAGTTAGCCACATTGCCAACACCAGCACATCTAAGTGTCATTTAAAGGAAAGCGTATTAACGCAAATGGGCTTGCTTCCAGTCTAGGGTAAGTAGAGGTTCACATCTCCAGACATTTAATTGTGACAAATGGCCCAGTAAAATCTCAAACAGGGCTGCTACTTTGTGTAAAGGCATTAAGATCAATATAACTCAGCTATGTGAGTGAAATATCTTGATGATTGATGCACAACATTAGTAAGATATTAAGACGGATGGATGGCAAGTAATTAAAAAAATCGTAATGCAATCATCCCCAATTCCGTTCTTCCTCAGAACCAGGTGCCAGGCAGTTGTATGCATTTGTGTAACAAGCGTTGGCCATGTATTGATGCAAGGTTTCTTGGTACATCTTGCATGTTCAATCAGACGTAAGCCAAAGTGGTTCCACGCCTTTCGACTGTTGATAGGCACCTTACAGATTGGTCTCTGTGGCATGAGAAAGCTGGGAAAATCAGGCATTTTTATTTTATTTTTATTTTTTTAAACTGCATGTGTGCGTTCGCATACTAAATAAAAATAAAACTGGCTGACATCCATGCCGTCGTTCCTTTAGATTTTAGACCAAAACGGTTCAACGCATTTTATGTGGACCCGATGAATGACTCGTTGCACCGCTAGTGGTTACCACTAGTGGGCGAGAATGTCTGCTTGGAAAGTGAACTATGTGATCTATGTCATGTACAATCAACACTCGCACATGATAGGCCACTTGGGCCTGCGGGGCAGCCAAGAATGTATGAATGGATGAGGAGCGGTTTTAAGC
>JAOVYW010000093.1:7691709-7712348 GCA_025775045.1 Hiodon tergisus
ATGCTGTGTGGCCTGCAGTTCTGTCGAAAGGAACGCACCTGTGTGGCATTCAGCACTGAACCTCCTATACAATGCTGTGTGGCCTGCAGTTCTGTCGAAAGGAACGCACCTGTGTGGCATTCAGCACTGAACCTCCTATACAATGCTGAGTGGCCAGCAGTTCGTTAGACGCTAACGACCCGGAGACTGGTGGGTTGGAGCTGTGTGCACTGGCTGTTGAGTCTGAACAGGACTTCATTAAGTTTATAAAGATTTATAAACTGGCAGTAACTAACCAGAAAATATAAATATAGCCTTTTTTCTCCCTACAATTTAACAATTTAAGATCATGGTGATCCCTGCAGATGGACAACTAAACCACATACTGTACAAAGTTGGTCAAATTTGTTCTCCAATATTTATCTAAAAAATTAAAACAATTCAATACAAAAAAATCTTAAAGTGTTGATATTGGAGAACAATATTTTCAGTAATGGGCTTCAATAACAAAATTAAGAATAGGCAGTATATCAGATTTACTAACTAATAAAAACCAAAAAGATATGAAGGGCACCTTAGGAGGCAGGAAAGTTACACATTCTTGATTACTGCCATATTTACTTAGCCGATAAGCAATAAACTTATCCAGACAACCCATGAATCTTACAATTATGCACTTTATTAACCGTCTCAGCTACGTACTTAACGAGGCGAGGTTAAACATACTGCTGGCTGTTAGCTCAGGCTGCGAGTTTTGCAACTCTTTTGCCCAAGTCTTATAGCCATTGCTCCACACATCGTATACTGCACCACCCCCGTTCAGAGGTGGCCAATCCTGGTCCTCAGGAGACGCTGCGTCTACGGGTTTTGCAGAATTCTCTCAATCAGCACCCAACGCAATCCTGAGAGCACCAGGCCAGATCGTTTCCAGTTGAAATAAGGTGAGGCGGAAAGCAAAACAGGAGACACGTGGGCCATGAGGACCACAGTGCCAAACCCCATTAACTGAAGCCAGAAAAACCTCTAAATCTCAGATGCAGGGACCTCAGACGGCCAAGAGATCAAAGGCTAACACCGCCAATCAAATTATTTTCCTCATTTGATTGGTTTATCCCCCCCCGTGAAATGCTCAGGGTGTCATCCCACAATCAGACATCTTACCAGCAGTACTTCAGCCAGGCCATGGGGCAACACTTCCTGAGTCTCATCAAACCCCACCGGGAGCGTCCAAGGAGTGTAGTTACCATTAATGAGGAGCTGGAAGTATCGCGTTCTGTTCTCACCTGAAGGGGTACGGAGGGGCGGGTGTGGATTACTCTGGGAAAATGTGCAGACACCACTTTACAAACACTTAAAACCTGATTTGTTGAATCTACAGGAAAATGTGCGTGGGGAACGATGGTGACACAAATTAGGTTTATATCATAAACACCATGATAACAGGGAAAACTTTAATACTGAAAAGAAAATCGCACTTCAGTCGCAAACACATAATAAAATCAACTAGGCAGTGACACCAAATAAGCTCCTTGTCTATGGCATGTTAAACACCTGAAGTAACACCACAAAATCGTGTTATACAATAGTATAACAACAGCATGGTGTATAGCACAAACAGGTGATGCTTCTAGCCCCATCTCTGTGCTAGAGCAAAAAACTCTGGATGACAGTTCCTGGTTTCTACAGTAAAAGAGCATTGAACTTATTTGACTACAACCAATGTTAATTATATAAATACATATATGTAGTAGAATATTCTCTTTTTCTCCTGTTTAAAGTGCTACCAAAAGTGGACAATATATTCCAAACTCATTTAAAATTTAAAAAGCATTTAAAAAATAACAAACCAGTGATAACTGATTAGGGTTCAACTCAAAATTGTGTAGTTATTGAACAAGTTCAATTTTTCTAGTATAAAATTTAATTTAAATTAAATTAAATTTCAAAAATTGCATCCAAGATTGTCAACGGGGAAATGAGTCACTGCCTCTTTAAGGGAAAAGACGGCCGCTGTTACCTTGTACCAATAAAACTATTACGTTATAAAGTCGATAGCAGCATGATTTTCAGTTTATCAAAGCATGTGAGAATAACTATTGGCCGATTTCTAAAAATTACATTTACTTTAAAAAAAGAAAAGAAGTACACTGCCTACAACAATAGAACAACTTTTATTTTAAGGCTGACTTTAACCGATTTCTACCAACCTGTTGATTACCATTTGTGAATCTTAAACGTATCTACAAAGGTCAAACTTTATACGTATATTGTTTCCCCCAACAAGTATTAACAACCAGCATCCAATAAGTGACATAAGCTTCATGCTACCAGAAAACTATTAGAAAATGTCCAAATAACTTGATATATAATAAAATAAATTATATATTCCATTAATAATATTGGACCAACGACCTAGTCTTGCCTGGCCTTTAAATATTAAACCAACTTGGCTATCACCCGCTTCACAAAATGAGCAAAGCATTTCAACAAGGAGTAATTACACCCGTTACTAAGCAACCAAAAACGTAAAATTATACACGTGACTTAAACATATATTTTAAAAATGGATGATTTGTACCAGCACATCCAGGCTTACTTGTTGACGTTTCTGCGTTCGTTAATTCGGCACATTGTGTGTATATAAATTAATTTAAAAACAGTAATTTACATTTAAGAAATAGCCTACCTTTAGGGTCCAGTTCCACGTGGATAATATTTCCCATGACAGAAGTGTTGTGAAGATTTTTGACCGCATCCTTGGCCGATTTTACCGATTCAAACACAACTTTTGCAATTCCCAAATGCTTTTTGTTCTTGGGATTGTACAGAATTTCAACCTCCTCTATGTCCCCGTACTTTCTGCACATGTCGCTCAAAAAACCCTCCCTGATGTTGTCGTTCAACTTAGCAAAGGTCACCTCTTTTGGAGGGACCCGTCCAACGTAACATTCGTCGACCTAAAACGAAAACGACGTTAGATGGGCATGCGAAAATGAGAATCGCGTTCCTTTTCCCACTATGTTTATTTTATCAAAGTACATTAATCGAAAGCACATCGTTTTAAGTTATAAACGCGTGTTTGCACTGGGCATCTTTAGCCTACATTATAATTACTAAATAAATATAGCCAAACTGCAGAGTAGCTGTACCTGTCAATTATACTGCTACCCATCGAACTGACTAAAATACAAAGCTTACTTTAAAACGGCGACCTATTGTTTACTTTTTAATCGAAAACAGCAAAAATAACAGCTCGTTTATCATGCTGCAAATACATACAATATATAGATAGACACTAAAAACCACCAGTCGTTACACTTGACATGTTCTGAAAGGGGGTGTGACAACCTTAAACGTCGGAACAGGGAGATCCGTCTCCTTGTATTTTGTCCAGAGACGACCGATCCTCGGGTCTCGGACTTTATCGACTGGTGACATTCCAGAATTCTGAAGGAGGAACAAATAGAAATGGAAACGTCAATAACGTGTTAACAATAACGTGCTACATAAAACATATGTCTACACTGACTTCCTCCATTGCAAACACTGAATGGTATCTCTGAACAACAGTTTGACACAAGCAAGTTACGCAAACCGACCAAAAAGTAAATTATTATCAAATCGATTATTAAGCGTGAAAGGTATAAACTTTTGCTGTCACGGAAGCTTGTTAGCGCGTTAGCACTTTGTGACACTGATGTACAGTGTCAGGTGCTATGTGATCTAGTCCAGTGCGTTCGCCACATTGTATCATTTAATGCAAGGCTGAAGTCGGCTGTAAAATGTCACAACCCTGTGGAGTTTCCCCCCCTCGTCCACTGCTGAGAAGTAATTCACTCACGGGAATGCTATACTGTTGTCCATCGTAACGGTAGAGTTTGTGCGATCCCTTTTTCAACGCCGGGTCAATGATCAACTTGTAACTTCTACGATGGTTACTTCGTTTCTCTCCTGTGCCGCAAACGGGAATGCCCTGTTCCATTCCGTTCGACAGACCTGTAAAGGAACATTAACGGAGGCGCAAATGCAAGTTAGGTTACAGCGATTAGCAAACACACATTCACGTCGTCCTGCTAACGAGATTAATATGAAAACAGGGGCTATTAGTGGACCCCCGTAAACGAAACAGATTGAGAGAGGAAGAAAAAAATAGCAAGCTCACTTGAACTCAGTTTTCTATCGTAATCTTCAGTTAGCCTGTTTCTTTCGCCAGGCTTGGACATTTTGTTGCTAAGTCACTCCAACCGATACTTTAATTTGACCAGAAACGGCGAGATATTCCACCTTTTCCCTAATTACATTACATGGTTAAAAGGATACAGTCTCCGTTTCGCGAGCCAACACAAATTGTGTGCCTCTGCTCAGGGTTTTCAGTCTCTCCCACAATACACCACTATCGAGCTACGCGAGTACCGGCCCCTCCATTCTGCTCGCATATTCGATATCCCAACCTTTAAATTAAATCATACCTGACACGTAACACTGGAAAAAAAAAAAGTTTAAATCACAAATATCATTTTCCAGGCGTAAACCTAACGCTGTGTCCCTTCGAGATGGCGCGTCTGACTGGAAACTGCGATCTTGAGAAAATGTTGAATCTACCGCCTAGATTTACGTAAACGACAAAACACAAGATGGACATAGGACGGCAGTTTAGGAGTACTAGGGTTGAGTTGTAATCCGCCCAGCCGCTAAACATCGCGCTTTATTTTTTTTTTATCGATGGACAACTTTTGTTTTTGTTTCTCGCGCAATTTGACTTACAAATGCGATAAAAAATAAAGGATAATTATGCAATAGAAAAATGAAAAGTGTGTACTTTATAAAAAAAATAATAAAGTACACGGGCCATCGAAATTGAAACTAAAATGATTATATTCCTCTTAATATTCATTGTGAATATTTTCATTATCAACGTTTTAATACTTTTGTGTTTTGTTTAACATGCAACGCATACATAACTGTTGCGAAGACTGTCTGACATTTTGCGCTGGTTGGGCAATTGGCTGGTTAACAGCAGTGGTTCAACCGGCCAATCAGATTCAAGCACCATTTTAGCTTCTGCTATTAGAAGCTGAACCGAGACATCCTTCAACAGAGAGCAAAGAAGGGGGCCAGGCGCAAAGGCAGCCATTTTTTTCTGCAATGGAACTAAATGGCCAATGTTTGTTTCCTTTGTTTCAAAAGGGATCTTATGCTTGATTTCGTCATCTCCTTTCGGACTACATTAATATATCACAATGTTTGGCTTATTGAAGGGATCTCAGAAGAAGGAAGGTGACATCTTGGATGTTTTACTTTTTTCTCTCTTCCTGGAATCCACTTTGTCATAACTAGGTCATGGCACACCCATATGTCAGCATTTTCTCTCTGAAGTGAATAAACAGCTTGCAGTTCGTTGTATTATGCAAAAACAATTCAAATACAATAAGTGCACCATGTGATAAAGGCCCATTATTCTCACTGCAGAGTAGAGGCCAAGTAAGAATATAGCTATAATATGTAAGTTCTTATTACTTTTTCTTTATAAATGCATATAGCTTTTAAAATTGTTCCTGCTTTGTAAATATATATATATATAATCAGTATTTTATGTTAACTGGTAAATTTTTTCTTTTTTTAAACTGACCAAACCTTTATTTTTTTTTAAATGCAATCAGTCATCTATGTGCCTCTTTTCAGTACGTTTAATTTGCATGCTGTTTTGTCTCCATTTAGGGTTTACCTTAATGTTATCAGCCTCTCATGTTTCGGCTAACAAAGCGGGCCAAAGTGAGAAATTCATCTGGCCTTAAAAAAATGCTGAATCACGGGTATGGCTGGTTCATGTTGCATTAAAGAATAACTCCCTTATAATGGCTACCATTTTCAAATAAATAATTTAGTTATCTTTACAAGTTTTATACATCCAAAAACAGACCTAATCATATACATAAAGGGGGAAGTTATTTATACCTTAATATTAATTGTAGAAATACTTATCAACTTAGTTAATTGTCAGGACCATAAATGTGTAGAAGAAACTGATATACTGAAAATAGAGTACAGATGTATATACATATTTATGTGATGATTGAAGTTAATCTGAATGACCTTGTATCAAGGGCATTTTAATTTCTGTTTAAATCCTCACCATCATCATTGTTTCTTACCTTCACACTTCCGTTAAACACGTCACGAAATAAAAAAAAAACAACAGAATAATTTAAAAATTCTCTTGAAAAATATTTACCTTAACATTTTGATGAAATATATTTATCAGGCCTATTGGCAGAAGAAAAAGGAACGTTTTCATTCCCATCTTCGGATCCATTAATACAGGTTTTTTTTTTTTTTTTTTTAGAAAGGGTGGGGTCGCAACTCCTAAAAGAAAAGGAAACAATGTAAAATATTTCTCTTTGTAAATCGTTATAATCAAGCAAGAAACCGTTCACTGACCATTTAAAAATGCTGAAAATCTTCTAGCAGCATCTATGTGAGCAGTAATATGCAAAAACGCTCCCCCCACCCCCTCTTTCGTCCCGAAGGCAGGATTTCAGTCAAATGCTTTTTGTTCATCAATTCGAAGATAACGAGAAAATATATGCTACTTTTTAAGTTCTGGTGCGGACGACTTATTCCACTGAAGGTAATGGGCTGTGTACTGTCAAAATCATTTGGTTGTAAATGAGTGATAATAGTCTACAATAATAAGACTAAGAATTCTTAATAAAAGATCACTGCCTTTGACACAAAGCATTGTATTTTATTATTTCGTAAATGTTGTTAAATGCTCTTAAACATCAACATTAAAGCATACACACTGTTCAGACACAAAGTAGATTAATTGAAAAATACTTGATTATTAAAACTTACACTTTTAATATTAAGTATATGCAATCCGTGTGGGAGGAAACTGCCTTTATAGTGGCAGTAAAACACGGTATTTTAAGGGGTAAAATTAGGCTTGAAGACTGCTCTCCCTGTCCCCTCCTTTTCCGATAGCGACCTTTGTAGTGAACTGTGGTTTAATGGCTTCTCTGCTGTTCTCTATTTCATTTCAAAATGGCTTCTTCACAGAAAGCAGATCATTAAGTGTTGCAAGTGTTGCTTCTGCGCCATTGCTGGGCGAGGTTTGGTCTCTGGAAGGAAGAGCTTTGAATCCCCCAAATATTACACAGTGGCTCTCTCTCTTTTCATATTCATCAGAAATATATCAATGATGACCAGAAGAACTTCTACTGGTATGTGTAATATCGGGGGTGATACAGCCACCGACAGTGCCGGAGAGCCGTTTCGTGGCGCAGTCAGTCTTCTCGCTCGGTTGCGGTGTTACAGTTGACAGCACTTTAAAAAAAAAAAAAGAAAGAAGGGAGAGAAAAAAACATTTTGGCATTCAACTGTAATCTGAGAATCTGGCCGCCTGCCATCCGTTTCCTGGGTTTCAGCTGACTGCACCTCACACTGCCATATATGGTCGGGAAATTTTTATCGAGCTCGAAGTGCTGTGGACGTCCACACAAAGGGGAATTCTGAGACTGTTGCTGCTACGTTCTCTCTCTTTGCCCTTTAAGAATATTCGGCGTGTCCTTCACCAACAAAGAAGACTTTCACAGATCTCAAACAAGCAAGATTAAATCCACCAAATATAGAAATAACGTTTGGTTTTTGTCTGTTGTTTACTTCAAAACAGCTTCAGGTGATTTTCATTGGTTACTGTTGCTGGGGCGTTAACGACACGCAATCAAAATGGAGTTTATTATTTTAACGTTTTAAGTTGCTAAAATCATTTACGATTTAAAAAATAATTTACTTATTCCTGTTAAGGCTAACGCTACAATGATGATTAATAAAATATATATTACGTGTTTATTGAAATCATACCAAATATAGATTTTTTGTAAATAAACGTTCTCCTTGTCAATGCTTGTAAATTACGACGCTTTTGGTGTATGTCCCCGAGCAAGGGGGACGGTAAAAGAAGGAATTCTCTGGCGCGCGCCACAATGCAGCCCTTGTTTCTCGACCGGGGCACGTCACCGCGAGATGGTCATCAGACTGAAAGGCCGTACGGTTTTCCGCGGAGCTTTTGTGCTGTCTGAGGAATTCGCTTTCTTCTCCGCGTTTTTTTTTTTTTTTTTTATCTCAAAGAAGACATGTTTTGTGCCATTTAAACAATTTATTCTCAAATAATGGACGTGTCATGAAATTTAAACCAATCCCTCTGAAATAAGTTATTTTTCTACCCACCCAATAAGTAGCCTCTTACGGCCACGTTATTTCCGACAGTGGGTCACAAGGTCAGCTTTGTATTTTGTATCTTTGTCTTAATAGCATGTGTGTCTTTGCGTCGATAATTTTGCAGCGAATAGATAAAAAAAGACGCATTCGCAGTATGGCTTTTAAACTTAATAACGGTCTAATCAACCACTGCTGTCTCTCGCTGAAAGTGACTTTCAGTTTCTAAATATGACTGGTAAACAAACAGGTAAAAAATAAACCAATTGTAAAATACAGATAATTTGGGTGTTTTTATGTATTTCTGGTTTACTGCTTATGGTTTACATTGGTGTGCGGAGAGGTGGTTGAGCTTAGTCAACTTAGTCGCTGGCGTGAAATTCTTGACAGTTCAGATTAATGGAAATGCTTTAATAATACCCCAATGGACAACGCCAGTGGGCATGAATATGGTGCACTAAACACTCTAACAACCTCTTACCTCTGGTTATTTGGTAGTACAAAGAACCCAACCGATACGAAATAGGCTTATATTTGCCCGTAGCATGCAAAATTCCTTGTATGTACAAGCATACTTGGCAATAAAGCTCATTCTATTATATTCTAGTTCCAATAAAATGTATCTAACAAGTCGCTTCCTAACAGTGCCAATCTAAAATATCTGTGCCTGTATATATTAACCAATGTAAACGTGTTCTGAATACGCTATCTTCTAAATGTGTTATCTAAGTGTTAATATTACAGTAGTCCAAAGTCACAAATCGAGTCTCGTCGAGTATTAAAAATAAATAAAAACATATCTATTGACATAATTTCCTTTCTTGGCCCCAGTATACAAATATGAATGAAAACATTATCATTTAGTAGTAAGGCAAAACTGGCGTTCCCTATAACCGATGTGGAATTCGGATGATGTACCGTCTTTCGAAGTATTCCTGCGAGGTTTTAGACTTATTGCAATGTAACTTTCTCTGCATACATTTCTGCGCCGAATTAGGCCCTTTAAACTCGTACAATAAAGGAAATGTAGTATTTGGAAACACCATGTCCCCAATCGCAAAGTAGAGTGCATTCACTATATATGTGAATAGCACCCGTTTTTTTTTGTGAGGTAATACAAGATTTTGCCCCAGTGAATATCTGCAACAGAAGATAATGCGTTATACAACACATCTGTATTGCACTTGCAGTAACACCCATGGTCTATCTCAGAGAAGAAGGGAATACTTCCAGTCACGTGATTTTATGGTGGCGTGTGGGGGGGGGTAATACAATAATCTGTCTCAAATGACACGGAGACACAAGAGCCAATGGAATGACTCTCCAGAGCGAAGGCAGATGCGACAGTAACCAAGGCACTAGGATCTGTTTACGAGGCAACCCACCATCCCCCCACCCGCACGTTATTAACCTACTTTCTTGCTAGCTAGATTCTGTGGGTTTACCCACAGCAGCGCCCTGCTCGTCGTCTCAGCGAACTGCAATGCAAGACTACTACTGCCCGTTAAACATTGGGCGGACTCTGATGTAACGCGTCCTAGTCCGGCATCCAACGCGCGAACGAATTTTCTCAAAAGAAAAGAAAAACATTGAAGATCCTCCACGTCTGATTTATATCATGGGTCAGTTATGTTCTTTTCTGCCTCGCCGTTAACTTGGATGTGCTGCAGATGAGCTTTGTTTGGTTTTAAAACGACTCCCGAACTACTTTTCTATACTTTACCTCACCCCAGTCTTTGCTTTGACATTACTATGTTTTGTAGTTATTTCCGTACGTTTTATTTTATAATTTTAATGTAAAGTATCATTGGTAGACCGTTTTTTTTTAACTTAATGTTTCAACGTCAGTGGAAGTTTACGTTTATTTGATCCCATGTGATCATTCCTCTAGGTGGCATAGAAGAACAAGATGAGTCCGTTAGTTCTCCGTTTTTTTTTAACGATGACACATTTTTTTTTCTCTGAAAAAGAGTCGCAATATTGTTTAATAAATAAATTAAAGAAATTGAAGATTCATCTTCTGGTATATTTGCACTTCTTTGAGAGTTTTTAAATTTGATGTACCTATCTTTCGTCGTTATCATAAAATAAAGAAGCATTTGTATTTGTTGTCACGAAGTAACGCTCAAGTGAGGAGCATGTAACCAAAACTGTCGCATTTATGTAGTCAGTTCTTTGCTTCTAACTACATTAGTGTTCATTTCAGTTAACGGTATCAGTTGTGAATAGCCAGTGATAAGTCCCCGTGTCTCTGTGAGATGCGCGGAGGCCCTAAGCCTTCCGATAGCATTGAACAATTGTCTTAGACCCACAAGTATTTCATGGTAAGTACCGATCATTCCAATTTAAGTACACTCACTGTAAAACTAGACTGCGCCGGGAGAAATGGAGAGGAGAACCATGCAAACCAAGATGGAACCTAAATCCCAGCCAATCTAGGCAGATTAAAAATAAACATTTTGTTATAAAAGTTAATTAAAAGCTTGTGATTCAGCTATTTAACAAATCAATTTTTTAAACGCTTTTGTTCAGGCGCAATTGAAATTGAATCCATGATAGTATTGCATTTAATGCATTGTGTAAGGATTCCTGCCCCCTGCCTTGTGTCGCTGATCTTGACAGTTTGTAGACCCTGCTGTAGCGGAAGGGGAAGTGTGTGTCTATCTCTACCCCTGCTGCTCTGCTCTACCCAACCTCCATCCTGAGTGGATGCTGCGCCAGCTGTCTCCCCCGCCCCGGTAACGTCACTAGCGACCTGATGTCGAAGGGAGGGAAGAGATGGGGGGAGCGAGGCTAGATGGGGCCGGTAGGTTCCTCTCAGCGCAAGAGACCACGGAAGGGTGGGTCTCTTGCGCAGAAGGGCTTCCGGTTGTGCGGTTGTACAGGAGTTTCTGGGTTTGAGAAGTGGCGAGGTGGAGGGCTGGCTGCACTGTGACACGTTTACCTGACAAGGGGGCCGGTATAGTCAGTTCCTCCACTCTCCGTTCGCCTATCCTCTCCGTGAAGTCGCCTTCTCCATGCCCGTGGCTCCCGTTGCTAGGCACCTGGATCCCCAGCTGGGGAACTGATTGCACATCCCTCTTTGCCTGGCTCGGTATTTGGCCCGGCCCAACGAGAGGGCCATGGCCCAGAACGGCTCTGAGGCTGGCGGTAAAACTGGGGGGGGCACCGACGAGCTCAAAGTTGTGATTGTGGGGGACGGGGGCTGTGGGAAGACCTCCCTTCTCATGGTGTACGCCAAAGGAGACTTCCCCGAGGTAAGGCTCCACGGATTCTCCACTCCCCAAGCCTCAAACCTGGCTCCCTTTCTAAAGCCAGCTCAGAGACTGGGTCAGAATTTGTCAAGTTGCTGTTCGATATGATATTGATATATGATATGATATGATGATATGCATTGATACGATTTGTTTTAACTGCCTGATAGTGTAATCGAAAAAAAATAGACAGAAAAGCTCTTGTAACTTGGTGTGCCATTAACTATGATCGTATATATCATATGTGTCTTTTTCCTTTTCTTATCATTTCTTTGCCTGACTTTATTGATAGACGAGAACTAGAAAGATATATTTCTAGTCTAGATAAATTACCAGCCATTTCTAGTCTAGAAATATTTCTTGTCAAATTAGGAAATAAAATGTGTAGGTACTGTATTTGATTAAAATGGTCAGTATCCATGTCTGCTGTTTACAGAAGTGCTAATTGGCCATGGAAACCAAACTTTAAAATATGGATGTTTTTTAAAACTCTTGTGTATGTGTTACTGTCAGCCTTGTAGCAAGAGAGAAAAGGTGGCAATGGCGTTGAAGAACTGGGTAGAACATCTGGCTAGAACATCTGCATGCCAACTTACAATTAACAATTTTTACATGCCAAAAATTGTGTGGTTGGTACCAAGTGTCGAATTGCAAAGAATCTCTCATTTCTTTCCTAGCATGTGTTTAGCAGTCTGAACAACAGCCGAAGGAATATAATAATAAATCTTATTGACATAGCTTCTTAAAATGATAAGAAATCAATACTTCCACAAATATCTCAACTCACATTAACTCGTTTTTAGACAGAAAGGAAAAAGTAAAAAATATTTATTTTAATTTATTACTGCGTGAACACATGCAAATGAGGCAAAGGTGGCTATGCTAAACAAAGAACTCTCCACTGGCCTTGGCCTTCTGGGTTGCCGTGGTAACTTTTTATTCTATCAGAGTTCTGTTTGCCGACTCTGGCCGCCTCATTCATGCTCTCGAACACCTGTGAGAGATGGAGTGGTGGACACTATTGCAACAGTGTTTGCCACTTCGTTGATTGAACAACAAAGGATAATAGACTGGAAACAACATTAACCCAAGGTTCGATTCTGGTGCCGCTACTATAGAACACTCCGAATAAAAGTAATCAAATAGCACCCGTTAGTCCAAATGTATCAATTCATCTGTACCCTATGCTTTAAAATCCATGCAGTTTTAAAGTTTGAAAATGACCTTATTTTGAGCATATCAGACACAGCTCTGTAACACATATCAGATATGCTGTAGCCTTTCTGCCAAATCTGTGCTGCGCATTAAAGTGAAACACAGTGATCCTTCTGGCCAGTTTGCAATGCACTACAGCTTTTGTTTGGAGACCCATCAGCTGTCAACCTGCTAGAATACCGTTAAATTATTCATCATCCTTGCGATTTAAAATCCTTACATATCGTATTCCTGTGCTAAGAACGTTTCTTCACAATAAAAACATTGTTTTTCATCAGCTTGAGGAAACAAAGCCAAGTTGTCTTTGGTCTTTTACCGTGTCTCACAAGGATGTGGGTTTTGTCTTTCCTTTCAGATAGCTAGATGGTACACCTTTGACTAATGCAACCCTTGCTCACAGATGGTCTCTGGCACATGTCTACCTGACCTGGAGACAAGCCCAATTCTGTGCTGGGCCTTCCCATCAGATCAGCCCCTTCCCTGAGCCCGATTTTGAGTTCACCCTCATCCTGGGAACGAACCACGCGCCAGTTCAGTGAAAATGTCCTTTTTATACTTTTGCAGAAATACGCTCCGTCCGTGTTCGAGAAGTACGCCACGACCGTGTCCCACAGAGGAAAGGAGATCCACCTGAACCTCTATGACACCGCGGGTGAGTCACGATGGGACACGACATGGGAGAAAACAAATCATTCTTATTTGAGTGCTGCATCCCATACACCAACGTCTCCTGTTGGGAGGGTATGGTATACTGGAGGCGCGGCCAAGAGAGATGGCCATTGGCCAGGGAGATGGGGCAACGGCAGACACGAAGAAAGCAGCCCCTCTCTCAGGTGAAAACCCTGCATTGTGGCGGATGGGGGTTACACACCTGCATGAAGTACATAGTTCTCACAGTGCCGCCATATTGCCCTCACAGACACTCTACGGAATTGCAGTAAACCTTCCCGTAGCACACATGCAATCTCAACGCTGGAACCTGCCACCGAGGTGACAGAGGATGTGGTGGTGGCCAATTTAGTCTTGCCTGTTAGAGAAAAACAACAGGAAAAACCAGGCTCAATCTTATATCACTACACCTTACTTTCTATTTCGCACTTCCAAAGTAACTGGAAACAATTATTGCAAAGACAAAGACAGTATGAAGCATCATATATACTGTTAATAAATTAGAGATTAAAAATAAATGCTGTCTGATAGACAAAAAAAAGTCACATTTAAAAAATGTGAGTGCTGTTGCATATGGTCCTTCCTGCTCACGTTACCCTTTGTTAGACACTACCGAGGAGGATGAAATAGCTTGCTCGTTCAAGTAGACCTGCTCGGGCTTTTGCTCGTATTTGGCCAGTGTAGTGAATATGAAAATCTAGTCCCTCCGTTTCTGCATTCACGGCAAGTGTCTTGAAAGCCCTTTGTCTTGTGTACGGAGTGTTCATGATACGGTTCCCTGAAGGAGAAGGTCATGCCCCATTAAGAAGATAAGTAATGTCATTTAATGTAATATTATTTCAAAAGAAAGTTCTGTGCGGGTTAGGTGAAAGAACCTGGAAGCATCATCCTCGTTTATGTCTGTTAATTTACAATGTGGGTGAGTGGCTATGGTGTTCTGAACATACAGGGTGCTCTAATTGGTTCGGCTGTTTGAGAAAGTCACTTATCTCAACCCAGCCTGCAGCCCTGGCTCTCCTCGTTTCAGGAAGAGGAAATCAGGGCCAGGAAGTGGCTGTTTTGTACTCTGTCAGTGCGGGTATGTTATCGAGATCATTCTGCGTTCTGGTAGTAATAAACAGTGTCATGGAACCTGTCTCATTTGGACGAGGCTTTCGTTTGATTTGTGTTTTCCTGTGCTGTCGCCATGGGAACGTACTCTTGCAAACACAATGGTGTCCCTATTCATCAGTGGTTCTTCTGGGGATATAAAAATAAGTCTACAACAATGTGCGACAGACCACTTGTACAGACACCAATTTTCATGACAAGTATTAAAAATGTGTGTCAGTCTGCTATTAGCAACAATGTACAGCCCTGTGCAAAAGTCTTGATGAAATGAAAAGTTTCAAAATATAAAAAAAAAAAACTATTTAAACAAAATAACCAAAAACTAAATTCAATATTGGGTGTGTCTATCCTTTGCCTTAAATACTGCTTTAATTCTCTTAGGTAAACTGTCATGCAGTTTTATATGACAATCAGCACATTCCACAGTTCTTCTTCAGACTTTGTTTCGCTTGCGTCTGTCTGTCCAGGTAATCCCAGACAGCCTCGATGATGTTGAGATCAGGACTCTATGGAGGCAAAACCATCTGCTGCAGAACTCCTTGGTCTTCTTTTGGAAAAAAGAAGAAATGTTTGAGTGTTTAGTTTTTTTCAAACTTACACACTAGTGCAGATGACAAAACATAAATATCAAAGACTAAATTTATGTTTAAAAAAAAAGCTAGGGTGCCTAAAACTTTAGCACACTACGGTATGTCCGTTTGTTATTAGCAACCCAGAGACGTCTTAGTAGGCATCTGTGGTGTGGTAAGAAAGACTCACTGAACAGTTCGGTGTTAAGTGAAGAAAACATCCATCTGGGTATTTCGCATTCTCCTTCCTGTGGAGACGCAGTTACTCAGTTGAGTAACAACATCGTAACGAAAAAAACCCCCCTTACATGTACTTTCTTCCCACTTCCCCACGATATAAGCAACCATTTTCTTTTTCAGCACGGCGTGAATCTTTATCGGTTCCATTACAAATGAATACAGACACAGTTACTCTTTTAGGGCAATTTCCTTCCGGAGCAACGTATGCGACATGTCACACTGAAGTAAATACCTCACAAGACCCACTGAAATTGATTAACATTCATTAACATCGGCTGTGAACACAAGGAACACGGTTTTGATATACCTTGTATTGTGTTTGATATATGTTTGTTTGATATGGACAAGCCCAGAGCTTTCTCCTAGGGGCCTACGCCAAGTGCACTTACATCATAGCTCTCGCTTGTCGTTTGGGTGAATTCAATTTTGATGGGCAACTTGGTTGTTGATGTTTGCTTCAGGCCAAGAAGACTACGACCGGTTAAGACCGCTGTCCTACCAGAACGCCAACCTGGTGCTGGTCTGTTATGACGTCACCAACCCCACCAGCTTCGAAAACGTCCTGATCAAGGTAGGCGTTCATTTTCTTCCCTCCTTTTGTTTTCAAGGCCAGATTCAGAGACAAGCCACATCTCTGCAGTAGCCTCTGCTTGGCATGTACTTGTAGTCCCTCATTTAACCTGGTGGTTCCTTGTTGTCCACTACCTTGTCTCTGTCCGATTTTAGTGGTACCCAGAGGTGAACCACTTCTGCAAAGGGATTCCTATCGTCCTAATTGGCTGCAAGACCGACCTGAGGAAGGACAAGGAGAAGACCAGAAAGCTAAAAGCCTTAGACCAGGCTCCTATTACTTACATGCAGGTAAGACCCCCCCACATAGCAGCGGTCCTCCAGTGAAACGTGTCTCTCACTGTGTCCCTCTGGTTCAGGGTGAGGACACCAAGCTGCAGATCGGTGCTAAGCTCTACCTGGAGTGCTCAGCCAAGTACAGGGAGAACGTGGAGGACATTTTCGCCCAGTCCACTAAACTGGCCCTGGATTCCCGACGAGGCGGCAAAAGGAGGAGGCGCTGCGCCATCCTGTGACGAGGAGGCGTTTGGTGGGGCAGAGGGAGCCCCACGGCTCTCCCCGTCGCGCCTTCTCAAGATGAGGAACGTTCAGATGCGGGATGAACGATTGTGGACTGTCCCCTTGGGCCCCCACAAACGCATTTGGAGGAACCAACCAGACCTCTGAAAACAGAGAGTGCAAAACTGGACTCAATTTGATGCTGCTAGCCTGCCTCATGGGAAGTCATTGTGGTAGATGTGTTTGGCAGGACAGCAGAAAACCAGCTAAAATAAAATGCCTTTGAAAACCACCAATAGTCTAATTAAAAAGCATCTCGGGTCTGTTGTAAAAAGCACACTTGAGAAAGGCGTTTTTTTTGCAGCATGCTTGCCTTATCCCTCACCAGATGATTGTATTTAAATTTTAAGTTTTTATATGGCTTTTCTCTACCAAAATGTAAACTTTTTTATCGCATGTAACCTTTTTCCCCCTGAAATCCCGTTCAAGCAATCCAGTGAGTTTCATTGTTGGAAAAAAGTTAAGTGAGGTATTGACCAGGTCCACCTGTTACACACGCACAGACGTTCCCTGGCTCCGTATTGAATTACATTTTTTTCTTCTGCCTTGGATCTCTCCCGTTCTCGCACGTTATTTACGTTCTATTTCCTTGACTCCTTGTGCAGAAAAAGTATGCATTTTAAAGAGGTAGCAATGAGCGGTAATGTTTAAAAATGGGTTAAGGTGGAGGGAGACAGCCCTGCGCGGGTAGCAGAGCGACTGTACCACCACGTCACAAGGCCTTTTTACCCAGCTACTAATGTCCCTTGCACCAGGCGATTATTTGCTCCAGAGGTCTAGAGCAGGGAAAATGCTGTATTAAATTGAATACAATTTTTTTTAAATAAATAAAGAGGTGTTGAACATCTACATCGCCCTGTGCATTACTGATTTACGTGAAGGGAGATGGTGAATATGCACAGAGAGCATGGACAGGTCACGATCCCGACCTTCTTTTTTTTTTACACTCGGTTGTGATTAAGGCACCCGAACACCCTGGATTTAACACTTTTAATACTCATTTTTTGGGGAGTTTAAAAATCATATAAAAAATACATTGTGTCAGATTTCCCTTGAATTTCCAGCATTCGTTTATCACTCGTTCGCAGAAAGTTTTTTTCTTCCACCAGTTTCCTCTGATACTGGTTGTCTGTCATTCTGAAACCTGCACGCTGTCACAGATCGTAACCACATTTTTTTTTAAATACTCAGCCTAACATTAAATATCCGGTAAGATGTCAAGTGTCATTACTAATCGCTTGTTAACTGACACTAGGCTACTTTCAGCTTGCCAATAGTCTCAGATTCTCAGGAAATTCAGCGATGACTCCTTAGTTCTTATTTGTGAACCAAATGTAACAATTAGTACGTACAGGATAAGAACACGGATACTGACGTCACTCCTCCAGACCACTGAGCACAGCAATTGGAAATTCATTGGATGTACTCTCCACCTCTAGCGAAACTGACAGTATGTCGAGTCATTAAAACTACTTACTAATAATAAAAATATAGTAAGAAGCTTTCTTGGTTCTAAAGCCAAACTAAGTGACTTGAGGCGAATGACAGTCCAGCACAGCTCCACTGAGCCAGCAACAGCGCCGACTAGTGGTAAGACTATGTTACCCAAACGCAAGGTGACTAGATCAGAAACCAGAAATGTACATTTTTAAACAAATAATATACACGCAGATTCTGAGATTCCAGGTCATTTATTCAAGATTTTCCATCGCAATTCGGCCACAGCTCAGTAGCTACACTTAAACAGGAGCTGGACACTGGGCGAGCCTTGAAAGGAGAGACTTGCATGATCCTGCTAAGTGAGAACTTGACGAAACACAACACATAAACAGTGAGATACAAATACATGGGGGGAAAAATATGAATCTACGCCATGCATAGAGGCAGCAGTTAAACAACGAATATGGTCATAAACGGAGGGTCTTTTAAAAAAAGGCAATCTGCATCCAATTACAGGAAAACAAAAAGCAATCGATCGTTCTTCACTGATGACATTTTCCGTACAGAAGGCATGTTCGTAGAAGACACACCAAGCACAAGCATTTTCACTAGCATCTAACATCACAAACCGAAGACCCATTCGAAAGCCACGCAGTGTAACTGGAAAAAGGCAACATTGTCACTGCAGTTTTCCTAGATCCAGTGGCGACGTGAGGGGTCTTGTTGAAAGCAGTAGGATTTGGCCAGGAGTCCAGGATTGATGGGTTAGTGGGTTTATAAGGGCTTTGACTCCTCAATATCAGAACAACGCGCACCTGATAACACTGGAGAGCTTGTGCACTCAAGGATAACTCCCAGTTTATTTAGTCACAGTACAAAGTAAACTTTAGCAGCTTCTAAACACAACAGATGTTAACAGCTATTATAAAATTAATTAAAAATAAAAACAAACTGCTGTTTTAAGGAGACTCCACACAATAATCCCAGACTGGAATTCTCATGTAACTAACTCCATTGAAGACCAACTTGGTAGTGTGCAACTCTGTTTGCCACTTTCTACAATATTGCAAGCTTTAAAAATACATAGGTACCAATGTACCAATGAACAGCTGTCAATCCCTTTTATAGTAATATTTTAGAGTTTTAGAGTTAAGTTTTCCAAAACTGAAAATGACACTCAACATTTACTTGTGTATACAACTTCAGTCTTGCAACCGTTACAGAAATCGATTTATTGAGATGAACTGGAGTATGTGTATACATCTCAACACATGGATTTCCATACCTGTAGCTTTCAAACAGTGCACACCGCGCAGCTCATTGGGTGTGTGCGTGTGCGACAGTGTGTGCGCGAGACCACAGAACACCAGAAAAATCAGGGGTTAATCATTAGCACAGACAAACGGATGATTAGATCAGGAGCAATAGGAAACGCTCCAAGGCCCATTCCACGGCGCGTTGTGAGGAGTACGTTTATGCATCAGGTTGTGTTGTGTCGTGACTTGTGTACAAGCTTCTTTATTTGTTTAATTGCATAGTGACCACCCCACCCACAAAAAACACACACACACACACACACACACACACACAAAATCTAAATTTGCAGAATGAAAATCATCCAGCCGTATTTTTGTGCGCGCGGACGAACAGACCAGGGACAGAAGAACATCACCTGCCGGCGACAGACAAGACACGGGGTCCATGGTAACCGTGGGGGAAACACTGAGGGCTTTCCACAGCAGCGATGAGGTCTGAAGGAACGTCACAGCCAGCTGCTCCACAACTGACCGTCCCAGCCGCGCTGGGCATAAACTCTGCAGTCTCAGCCGCTCCTTTCTTATTGCAATGCCACGTCAATGCCGTCCTCCTCACAGGCCGCCACCCGGGGGTCGACCACAGTTCACTCGCTCTTTGGCACCTTCTCGTTGTTCTTCTGGAACTTCTGGTGGACGACTTTCAGCGTGGTGAGAAAGTTCCCCAGGAAGAGGACCAGAAATGTCAGAGCCAGCATGAACACCTGAAACACACCCACGTCAAAAGAACAAAAACGGTAGTTTAGTAGAGCGAGACCCATAAGAGCAGGAAACGAGATTGGCACACTGTGGTTGGGCTACACGCTGCTTTCGCCCTACACTGCTGGAAATTAAACCTGCACTGGAGAGGACAGCAGTTTGTTGTGCTGCCACTATTTGGCCACCAATAACTCAGCTATAAATAATAAGAGGGTTTACCCAGGGACCTTTACAAAAACTTTCCATTCTCCTCTGTCGGCTCTCTGTAAGTCTGAGGTAAAAGGTGAGGCGACTGATTTCAACGCCGGATGGTTTGAGTAACAGGAGTGCTTTCTTTTACGACATTGTGTTCATTTTATTATTTACTTTTCATTTGAGACATAATTTTGCAGCGCAGGAGTATCTTACCTGCCACTCCTTGCAGTCATCATGACTGGCCAGCCCAAACAGTGTCACTGCATTGTACAACTGCCAGAACTGTGAGAGAGAGAGACGGGCAAATCAAATAAATGAGACAAAAACAAGGACCTTTAGACTTAACACAGGTTGCTCTGTGTCAAAGGTCGCCACCAGGCCTCCTCTCATGTCAGGCCCCTTCTCTGGATCCCCCCTCCCCCAGAGTCTGCACTCACATGGCCGAAGAAGAGGAAGGGCAAGAGGAAGGTGAGCCCTCTCCACATCCATGACTGAAACCCCTCTGGGGAAAGAGAGGGCAAAAATAAATCAAATATCATTTCAATATTCCCATCTCCTAATGGAAATAGGCGATTGGGTGGGGGGGGGGGGGGGGGAGTGGTTTAACTAAA
>JAOVYW010000093.1:7755233-7766966 GCA_025775045.1 Hiodon tergisus
ATAATATTTTAAGTTAACACAATTTAAAGTACTGGTTCTATGGTATTTATAATATTTTAAGTTAACACAATTTAAAGTACTGGTTCTATGGTATTTATAATATTTTAAGTTAACACAATTTAAAGCACTGCATCGTCCTACACCAGGAAGGCTGGAGGATTGGACAGACGTACCCCCCCCTCCCCCCCACTCCGCTGCAGTGAGATGTTACTTCACCGGCTTCGCAGCGTTTCGGTGTTCCCCTGGCGATACCGCCGGCCAGCCGGACGTCACTGAAACGCTCCCTCCTCAGCGCTGATCGAGACACAGCATCGACAGACACGAGACCGCCGGCTTCCCTCGATTAATGGACAGTTTCCGAGACAACGGAGCCCGGAGGAAAACTACAGCAGCTTCTCGCTGGTACTTATAGGGACTTCCTACTGACCTTCAGATTCAGTTAAGGACGAGGTACACCAGTTTTTTTAAAACGATAAATGGGCATGTCAGTGAAAATTGTTCAAATGGTTTACAGGTTGGCTTTTTTTTTTTTTGTAGTGGGATATTTCACTGAGTATTTCACTGTTTGTCAGACTTTTGGAATGTTAATGTGAGACACTGAAAATTTTTAAAGTACACATTAAATAAATGTTTAAGGGTAGCAAATTCCAATAAAAGTGATAAGCAGTTCTGATCAAGTGATAGAAGATCAATAACACCAATGAAGTTTAAACATTTCTGCTCTTTAGCTCCTACTGGGATATTAAAATCTGATTGGCATTTTTTAATAATGGTTTCTGAAGCTGGGTCCTGTTTGATAAGGAATCTTTCTCTTTTGAATACAATACATCTCAGTTATGACACAGGAAAAGACCACATGCTTGTGCAATCAGGGTTCAAATCACAGGAGAGCTTGATGAACTGAGCTATTCCAAAAGACCGCCTGCTATTGGCTATTTTTGTAAAAACAACAATACGTCGTTTTTTTTTTTAAAGGCCAACATCTGCTAATCAAAACTCCAGAATTTCAAACCCTCTGAATGTGTACCTTTTATTATTTTTAAAACAATCACCTAGGAGTCACTTGCAAAAATAAAAGTTGAGGATAATCCGGCAACGTTCAAAGTGTATAAGGAATGGGCCTTTTCTTTCTCCACCGCAATGGGAGAACAAAGGGTCTTTGACAAGAGAGCACGATGAAGACACTGAACCTCTTTGAGACTGTAAATGCCAGCCTCTTTGAGGACGATCCCATTCCTCAATTTATGCACATGTCGTTTACATTTCTTTCTCTAATATTGTTTTATTCCCCCCCCACATTTAATTATATTTTCAGACTGCGTTACGTCTAACAGCTAAAAGCCACCTCTCACGTTCTGTTATGGGTTACCGTTTCTTAAGCAAGTGTCCAGGTTTCCGACAAGAGTGAGCGGCCTGTGTCCCCCGGGATTCAAAACAAAACCAGGGGTACTGTGGGCAAGCCCCCCCCCCCCCAAAAAACAAAAAAACACACAAAACCGCTATAGGGATAACTTTCAAACGAACGTGTCAAAAGTCTTCGTTTCATACACTATTGTTCTTTCACAAACAACACTATACAGGCATTAGATATTTTGGCAGGGATGCAAGCAATCTGAATACCAGTCATCACAATCTTTCATTTTACATAACAAGCATTAAACTCGATGTTCCCTAAAATTTCCTTTCTGAAATATGTTCACATGACATTCTTCCACCTCAACAGATGTCCATTAGTATTCAGTGTTACACTTAATTTGTTCTGCCTTTCATAATCATCTTGGTAGTTTGTAGTGTCGTTTGAATTTTTGATCAGTGCCTTATATCTCCTGCCAGAATTTCATTTAAAAAAAAACAAAACAAAAAAAAAAAACTGTTGACTCCTAATCTAGAACCATATCTGAAATTGGACATAATTTCACATTAAGATTTTCTGACGTTCTTCCACAATGGCACCATATGAAAATAATTTAAGTAATTTAGTTTATTACCTGATATATAAAGTAAAACAAAACGCAAATAACAACAAGCTAAACTTCAAGTTGGAGAAGTGGTTAAAGATTCACCATCTTCATCAATATCGTCGTCATAGAAGTGATATATCGATTTTTACTTTTTGTCATTCATTGACTCAAATGTTCATTTTAATAAGCTTTTCTGCTCATGACAAACACACACAGAGCAAATAGGTTATTTCAGTCATTGATGCAGTGATTAACAATGATCTTGCTTGGATTTGTGTGGATGACGCTAGCCCTATTGGCTACCCAAGCAAGTTATCGAGCTGTACAGTCGAAAGTGATCTTTTCAGTAAGATGAACGGTTTGGTTTTTAACAACAGTTAATCTGCCGGTGCAAACGTAAAAAGATGTTATAACACCCTGTTTCAGTAAATAGGTCGCATAAATATTTCAGCTCTTGCGGTATAACTGCCGGTAAAAATACAACTGAAACAGACAGTTGCTAGCCAGATGACTGGCTAACTAGAAAAACTAGATGTTTCTGGCATCTGACAGAACTCTCATATGTAGCTGGTTATAATACCTGCAGAAAAAAAGAGTATTTAACGGTCCGTTGCAATTTAAAATACTAAATAGCTAATTTGAAGTAAAATGAGTATCGTTATATTTTTTCTTAAATTATAGCAAAACCGGCTCGCAAACCAAATAAAAGTTGAAGGAAAATGAAATCAGCAATAAAAAAGACGGAATTTTAAATTAACGTGATATACAAATACTTTACCTTCATGGCAACTTCTGGATGTGGAATTTATCAAAGAATATTAAAAAGATGACCATTGCATGAACACCAAGAATTACTGCATTACGTCTTCGTTTTCCATCACTCCCAGCGATTTTGTACAACTAGCATAACGTAATAGACAAGCATTCTACCAATCATAACGGAATCGGAGGTACGGTTATCTATAGAAGCCAATCGTCTTTGCAGTCCCACTGAGGGGGCGTTTGCCTTTGCGATTACCGCGCTATGTGTAGGCACGCATGTGTGTGTGTGTGTGTGTGTGTGTGTGTTAGTGTGTGTGCGTGCGCGCGCGCGCGCGCTTTATCGCGTCTCCGAGAGTAGACATAGAGAATTGCGTGTTCTGTTGAAAGGTTTACACACTGTATGTGTTGAAAGCATTTGTCTCGCTTCTAAATGTTAAAAGACAGGAATAACCGCGTGCACATCTGGTCCCGGTTATTATAAGCAGATGACTGCCGTGGTTTGCTCGCCTGTGCAGTGGTTTTCTCTATACAGGTTAAGTAGGCTAATCAGGTTGCTTTATGCATTGCGCAGCGATCCTGTGCGACGTTGACATTTTGATCCTTAAGGCATTTAATAAAGCTTCCGAGGTACCTGTAGCATGCCGACAAACATCTCACTTCACTACGGTACCGCTATGAATGAACTGTAAATAAATAAATAATTTTATGGAGCGGATTATATGGCAATGACGTCAACTGTTTAAATTTTCAATCTCTTTGAAGTTAATTTGCGTACGTTCTAAGCCGTTGCCTCTCGCCTCACCTCTTCCATCTCCAGTGGTGTTGAATTAAGTGCGCACTATATATGACTGCTGATGTGTAACAGGAATTGCTTAGCACTGATAAAAGACCATCATAAACCAGGGACACGGAGTGCAAGCTGCCAATTATTTGAATATAGCCTTGATATCAATGCCAACAGCCCCATGTATTGTAGTGTTGGCTCCATCCGCCAACACTGAAGGAAAATCCGAATTCCTTCAAAGCTAATCCAGATGTAAATTCATTTCAGTCGTAATATTACGTTTTTTAAAATCACTTAAAGGCTTTATTTTAGCTCAGAGAATATTGAGTGATGCATGAACGCTCACAACCTGTTTTAGGGACGCAGGGACATAACCTAGACAAATAACTGCGAGTCGGTTCATTGTTCAAAACGCCATTCATTTAAATGGTTAAAAAAAAATCCAGATGTTACCTTGGCTTCGAGCGGTGACGTCATCGTTCCTATCTGACTGACTGTGTGACGCGCCGCTACTTTTTCCAATTTAAACATTAGCTGTAATTTCTGGGGACTGATACGTATCAGTCTCTACTCTCGAGTATCGGCTTCTTAATGTGGGGTCCTACTAGTGATTGAACTGCAACCACGCACGGTAAGGAGATACATAATTAGCTAACCGAACAAAAGATGCAATTCCACTGCACAAGGCACTAATCAAGATCCAATCTTAAATCCCTGAAGGGGGAATTATTCGCTCGTCAGTAATGACGGTCCAATCTATGCCTTAATAACTTTATTGGTTTTACTGTTGTCAAGAAAGCAGTCAAGAAGAAAATTCGGATTAGGACTGCATATAGCGACGTCTTTACCGTGCTGATGGTACCCGGCCATGGGGCGCCATGGGGCGCAATGAGAGATAGATATTACTCTTCGATAAATAGACTTATCCCATCCAGTAAAGACGCGGAGGAAGCAGGGTTAAACTAGCTGAAATTTGATTTGACTGCATTGGCCGATCAGGACTTAATTCAAAGAGAAAAGTAAATTCCATTTTAGTGCTTATGTTCTTTGAATCATACATTCTACATATACATTTACCATTGTTTTAATAGCTTTAAACACTTATTTGTGACCACATTTCAAATGACCCAATTATGCGAACAAGAAAAAAACCCTCTTGAAACAATTATAGTGTGCTGTGTAACAGTGATAGAACAAGCCTTTTATGACCGGTTTTTGTCTCTCCTTTGCGTTACCCGAGCTACGCAAACAATCGGCTCGACGCATAGCCATTTGCATTGCTTTGCCTCAGCTTGGCTTGGGGGAAATGACCAGCGTAGGAAGCTAAGGCATTCAAGCCAAAGACAATTCATTCCTAAATAGACACTAGTACGCTGTCCTGTGTGTAGCATGCACGTATAACGTTGTAGTAGTAGGCCCCCCTACTCAGTGTTCCGCTCTATTGGCCCAAGGCTGTACCACACACGGGTTTTTATTCTTTCCGAGAATTCAGATGGGGTTTGACATCCGGTAAGAAAAGAATTTCAAGAATGAAACGGATGTCGACACCTGGGTTTAAGGGCTTTATAAATAAGTACGATGTAATGCATTTCCTTGGTTTCATACGTGCAGTCACTTTCTGTAAGAAACCTGGTAGCTAAAGGTCTTAACAGGAAAGTTAAGTGAGCACAATTATAAGGCGTATACACTGTTAAAATAATAGCATTAAACACTAAGTTGTGTCTATAACATTTCACCGCTATCACGATACAGTGACACCCCCGCCCATTTATTAGTACTGGACTTTATTCTACTTTATTCTGGTGTCTATGTCATATCGTTCGAAATAATCGGAATATTAAATTAGGCCAGATAAATTAAAATAGCACTCTAATGCCTGTACTTCTGCCGCCCCCTAGTGGTCGGTCTGCCCAATAAGAGCCTTTCATATGTCCATATCTTCCCCCTCCTCTGTCTTCCTGGCTCTAATGAAATTTAAAACCAAAATGGCTGCTTATTTTTCCACCAGTGGCTCCCTTTAGTCCTGTTCTCTCCTCGCAGCTGTTAACCTCTGCTGCTGATTGTCCAGTGGTTCCTTCTCTCCGTTGGTCTACTGTAAAAGCTTTTAGTCCTGGGCATCTCATTGACAGAGTGACCCTTGACAATTAGTGCACTGAAAGGAGACACACATTTTCATAGATGTCCCTGGGGGCCCTCTGGTTTAAAGACAAATCTTAGGAAACCATTATGTTTTTGTGGACTAGATTGTCCTGATGTATTTCTAAATGATGTGTTGTACCTCCCAGTGTGATTCCATTCTCTTGGCTGTATTACTAAGTACCTAAATTAATATATATATATAGTTATATCTTTCTCTAGAGTTTTTTGGGAATTTATTTTGTAGTTTTAGGGATTGCTCAACGTTGCTTCTACTGTACTTAAGACAGCTTTTTGCTTGTTTTTGGCTCACGGTTTTTTTACGTGTCGATGTTTAAAGGTCTTGCGAACAGTACCTCCATAATGCCATTCCTGTGCTGGTGGGTCTGGTCAACCCCTGGTTTCCTAAGAAAAAATCTTAAAGTCTGAACACCCCGCCACCAAGGGAAAATCAGTCACAGAAGACATTGATTCTTCTAACTTCTGCAACAGTAAGTAATCTAAGCATCATAATCTGCCTATGTTTCTGCCAAGGACTGATCTCATTCTGTTTGTTCCCTCAGATCAGGATTACAAGACAATCAATTTCCATCTGTCTACCCCACTTGCAATGCAATTGTAACCTTTTCCTCAGCCCCTCCATTCTAACAGTTGAACAAAACCTGAATCGAAACATGGATTCTTAAGTGTTTAGATTTGATGTAGGGGACTGTCGTCCACTTCTACAGTAAATATGTCTACTTTAATAGTTGTTAAGACACAAGTTTAGAACCTTCTATGTTTCAGTGTTGATTCGATGTAATTTTAATGGACGTATGGATCGACCATGCCAGATGTTCTTTTTTAACATTGATTTTATTGTTTAGACGGGACTTCATGCCTTTCTCCTGCACATAACTATTTCAGGATCCTTTCTCTACTCAGAACAAAGATACAGTGGGGAACGGTGCATGGCATTCTGGGATGCTGCTACAGTTGCTGTAGTTCTCTTGTAGTCCTGCCCAACAATACATTACCCCAATGTAGTTCCAGTGGTAGAGTTGGTATTGTACCTAGCAAGTTCCGGCTTCTTTGGGCTTCTGTAAAGCGATGACGTAGTACAGAAGAGTTGGTGCCAGCCAGAGGTATATTTGAGGAGGCAGTCTCTAACCCGTGGCCCATCTCTGCTGGCCACTCCTGAATGGATGGTACCCGTGTTGACGCCTGACCCAGCCAAGCAGAGCTTTGGTTGCCATGGGAATAATGAACAGGGCAATCTGTTCTCCCTCGGGTTAATAAATCCAGGATGCTTGGCTAACTGTTGTCGTCTTTCATCTCCATTCATTTATCTTCAGACCCATTAACACTGACTACGGTTTTGTGACGGTACAGGTTTAAAAAAAAAAAGTCCAATCCATCAGTCTTCATTAATACTATATTTAATGCTATACTTGTTGCTCTGATCGATTCAAACCCAGAGCTGGTGGTGCAGTGGTTTCGGAAGGGGATCTCGGGAGGGTGCAGGTTCATATTGCAGGAAGAGAACCGTTCTTGTATGTAATATTGAGGTGCTTAAGGTGGACAGCTTCAGAAACTGCCTTCCCCTGATAATAGGTGATCGTTTCAAATCGTTCCTCTGGACACAAGCATTGGCTGAGCATAATTACATAAATAACGCAACAGCAAAGGATGAGTAGTCCTGGGGTTCTCAATCTAGGGGAAACTCAATCCTGAATTGAGATGGCCATCAGGACGTCCCTCACCCATGTGACATTTGTTCTCATGAACAATCCTGGGGCTTGGACAGCGATGAAACGATGTAACCCTGGTGATGTAGCGCTGTCCCATCTCCACCCATGGACAGGGAACCTTCTGAGCAGACAGATGTCAGTAGCTCCGCCCCCCTCTCAGGCTCTATATAATTTACTATAGCCTGTATCTACACTTTGTTGAACTTTGTTCAACTTGTGTAAGCCAGATCACCGGTTATCTAAGTGCAGTTATATGATGTTGTATTTTCAAAAAGCGAACTAAGCCCTAGTCGCTGTGAATAATGAAGGCGAGCTTTTTAAGTAGCATTGGGCCATGTTTTTCTCTACTGCATGTGGTAACTTGCCTTGGTGGTTTTCACTCATCCTTATTGAATGGAACTTTTTTTCGGTCACTGAGTGAAAAAAATAAAACAGAAGGGATTTTTCTTTAAGATTTATGCAACAGCAGATCAAAGGATAAGGGACGTGTCTGCAGCTGCCTTCTTGGTTGAGTTACAGAAAATATTTAACACCTGCTCCCTGGTTATCAGTGTTTCGGGTATTCTGTGGTTTCAATTGCCGTATGAATGGGCGAGGGGCTGATGTCATGACGAGCATCTGATCTTGGTTTGCCAGGCTTGGTCCGTTTTTCTTTGTTGGTTGGGATGGCCTATGTTGGCGTCTTGCCAACGCAAACAGACCGCGTTATTCTGCACCATTGAGTGACACGGAAAAATAAGGCTGAGGTGACTAAGCTCCACTTGCTCGGCGAGACCCATAAATCAACGTTTCGGAGACACTTCCCTCCAGATCGCCTAAAGTAAGTATCGAGAGTATAGGGGATGCGCCCGTGACAGATGACGGATGTGCGTGTAGTCTAAAAGGTATTGGGTGGTTTACAATGCAAAATAAATAAAATGTTGTGAAAAACACACACACACACACACACACATATATATATATATTTGAGAAAAAGATATCAGTGCTTCTGACTAGGCATGTCAGAATATGTTGGTGTCAGTCTATCTTTCTGGACAATACAGCGATATCACTTGGCGCCCAAAGGTCTGTTCAGCTAAGTCTGATTAATGGGGGAGATCTGTTGGGAATGGCCCGACGCGGGTATCTCTAATCTTTCAGGTATTGGAGCGTTGATGCGATTTTACGTAGTACCAAAAAATGGACACAGGAGGGCAGTACAGTGTTTGAAATTAAAATCCATTAAAATAACACTAATAAATGTACCCTTTTATCTGCTATAAAACCTCACGAATAACCTCAGTCCACATCGTATTAAGTGTTTGCTCAGTGGTAACTACTATCCAGAAGACAACACAACTTCCCATACCGTGCCCAGTCAACGTGGAAAAATAGTACACTCCCGTGGATTTGAATCTGTAACGTTCTGATCACAAGACAAACTTTATAACTGACGTTGCCTCTGCTTCAGTGATTCCTGATGTTCCACCTGGCTCACTTCCACCCAGTCCACTCAGGCCAACCATCTTCACCATGCATCCCTGCAGCACCGAGAGCTCTATCGTTAGTCTGAAGGAACGTTGGGCATGTCATAGCAAAATCGGCTAAATCTTTGACGTTTTTTTTTTGAGGGTGCGGGGCTGGGGTAGATTTATAGAGCGACAATGGATTGTTTATTATACTGCTTAACACTACCCCCTGGTTGTGAGCTTGTCACGTGTGTTGCCCGTATGTTTCTTTGTGCTTCTCAGGAAAGACTGTAGCTGGAAAATCTGGATAAAGGATCGTCTGAGGATTTGTTGATGATTTGTTTTGGCGTTGTCCAAGCTTTTCTCAGTAGACACCACAACTTCAGGGCATACCCGTTTTGTATCAAAATGGTTCGGTACTCCTGCTCTGGGGGGTTCATTTGAGAATAGACCCCTGGGTGACCGAATTGTAGGATTTCCTGTAATATTGTATTGTTTGTAAAAGACTAATACAATTCTAAGAAAACATGAGGAAATCAAGGGGAACCATCGGCGTTTGGCTTTCAGAAGATCAACGATGTCCCCCTGGTGCTGATATTTGCAACGTGACCACGAGAGGGCGATCACGGCCTGTCTCACACACACACACGCGATGAAGAAAATGCAGAGTTTGGCAGATAATTGTCGAGTTCTTAAGTTCAGTTCCATGAGGGAGTTGCACTGACCAAGTTGAGTTGCACTGATTTAATTAAATCAGTCTGCACATAATATTTGTCTTTTGGGGGAAATGGTTTAATTTATGACCTTAGCTTAACTTTCCCTTTTAGAGAAGAGAGAAAATTGTTACGGAGCATGCCTCACTCCAGCCTGACTCCCACTAAACTCTGATACTTACTGAAAAGTATGACTAGCTGTTAAATTACTAAATACATTGGAATTCAACGTCCACATATGTAAGCATCGAAGAGCACATGCAAAATCTACGAACCCCCCCTCCAACAATAAAACCCTGGAGCTAGGCCTGTTACACAAGTGTGTTAATGTTCATGACTGAGAATAAATAATTTTTTACACAGATGTAGGAGTACTTTAGGTCTGTAGAGCTAGCCTCAGGGACAACCTTTGGTCTTTATTTATGTCCTGGATCACTCGTCCAGCCACCATGCCGTGGATCTCAGCCCCAGATGGGCTATCGTTTCCAGTGTGATGGTAAACAAATAGCGGACAGTGCATGCCATCACATTAAGGATTTATGTGAAAAGCAGGCTTTTTTTTGGGATTTGGGAAAGCTGGCATGAGACCCAGGGCTAATCACAGTAAACGTTGTGAAAGATTCTAGATTTTCACTTTATTTGGTCCTATGAAGAGAAAGAAAGCAGTGCAATAGGTAATAATTACAGAACCCTCTGCTCAGCCCCCCTCCATATGCATAAAGTATGATACATTATTGTCGTGATACAGATCTCATACTCTGATTAAACTTTCTGGTCCCTGGTCTAAGTCTGCTTTACTCTGCATCTGCCTCAGAGCTGTGTCCAGTGGATCACTCCAGGAGGATGTCCGGCCATGCAAATGGGACATGGAAATTCCAGCTTGGTTTGTCCCGACAAAGGTCACCCGTTCCTACCCCTGAAACCCACAGCACATCACTTTCTGCCCCGACCCCTGAAACCCACAGCACATCACTTTCTGCCCCGACCCCTGAAACCCACAGCACATCACTTTCTGCCCCGACCCCTGAAACCCACAGCACATCACTTTCTGCCCGTCCCCTGAAACCCACAGCACATCACTTTCTGCCCCGACCCATCAATCAGAGGCAGAAAAGGGTGGAAGAGTCCCCTCACTTTTTTGTATAGCATTGAGGGGAGCAGATCTGGGAGAAGGTCAACCCCGGGTTCGACCATTTCGGGGCACATCTAGAAAGGGCTGCTGTTGTTTTACTCAACATCTTCCTTCTTCTCAGGCAGGATCATATGGCCATTGTACAGGTTGTGATCTTGAAGGACTTTGTTATTCCCTTCGCCCTTGGGGTGTCCATCTCAGGGAGCATCAGTCTTGACTGTTGATGACAAGGAGCAGTGATGAGAGGGAAGAGGCCCTGTGGACCCGAGCGGGACAGAAAGGGCGAGTCGGGGTTCAGACAATGCTTAAGGTGCCTCTGAGCTCATTCAGGAACTCGCCCCAACCCACCAACGTGACACCAGATTTACTGGGGTTGAATGTTCTCCTCTAAAGGGAGTCAAATGCTGGAGGCAGGTTGCATAATATGTTTGTCACACATGTAAAGATCTGTTTTTCTATGTGGAGTTCATGGGGACGATTATTGAGAACTGTGGTTGTTTGCTTTGCATCCTCCCCTCCTCACACACGCTCATCTCTCTGTCACACATACACGCACACGCTCACACATCCCTCTGTCACACATACACACACACGCTCACACATCCCTCTGTCACACATACACACACACACGCCAGCGCACACTTACTTTTGACTTTTAAAACAAGACTGAGGTCAGCAAAAAAGAAAATCCCTTAAACTTTCAAAAGTTTTCAAGAGAACATTCACCCTAGTGAGTACTGAGCAGTGTGAAGGCTAATCTCCTGCCACTCAAGCCCCACCCCCCTCTCCACCAATAGCAGCACAGAGGGTCTTACCTGCCCGCTGTTTCTGTCAAACCAGCCGTAAACATCTTCTCTCCCTACCCGGCCACCCACATTCTGCCTGACACTCGGGCACGTACTCATGCACTAAAGATACAAAAAAGGGAAACCATTCCACCATTAGCTCCCATGTCAAACCGTATTAAATGTTGCAACATGATATATTAAATGTTGCAACATGATATATTAAATGTTGCAACATGATATATTAAATGTTCACAATACACATACACGGTCCTCATGCTG